>CM077087.1:158869944-159083773 GCA_039513925.1 Platanthera zijinensis
TAGAAACCCGTTCGAGCATCACTGGCGGCTGTGCTTGCCCAACAGGTTGAGCATGCCTAACAGGATATGCTTGAAACATTGCAAAGAGGGCCTCAACAACTAAGCGAACAGTTTTCGCAGAAGGAGGAGGTGTGGCACCTTAGCTGGTGTCGACGTACTCTCATCAGATCGTTGGGGCTCAGACTGCCCAGCACCACTACGAGTCACCTATAGGTGGACAAGACACACATTAGCGACCTCACACAAACAATAACAACAATATAGGAACGTGCGGGTTCCTCAAACAAGTGTATTTTCATTCCATAGTGGACATTCAAGAGTTTAGTAATTTTAAAGAGGGTTCGCACAGACACGGGCTCGCCACCCCACAAAAGAATTCAAACACGAATTCGAAAGAGAAAGAACGAGACAAGCTGATACAAAAATGTAATGACTCAACCCGTTAAACAACATATAATAGAAGGTCTGACCGGGGCCCCACACTATATACCACAAATAGACGGCGAGGTCACGTGTTAATACCAAAACACCGTCGCATCCTGACTCAGAGCATGCTAGCAGAAGATTTTAACAACATAGATGAACTCATAACAGGAATGTCCATTATATATATATATATATATATATATATATATATATATATATATATATATATATATAAACACAATTTAAATATTCACTCTTGAAAGAGTATACAGCAAATATAACAGGTTGGCCTTAAGGCCTTACAATTCCTCTTTTCACAGTATGGATTACATACATCGGCGTGCAGGCCGGCCATACATGAATAAATATAACACATTGACCTTATCCTTCAAGGGCTAGCAGCAGCAACAACAACAACATCAGCAGGGACTTCGGCCCTTTATTTTCCGCTTGGCTCTCCAGCACCTACACAGGGACAATCCACCCAGAAGGTGGCAAACAAGGCAACGGTCATCATTCAGCTGAACTATTTATAATAATCCTACACCTTTCCCGGGGCAGTGGCATTCCTTTCCTGCAGGCATAGCAATGCATAGACAGATATCACAAATATTGTGCTCTCACGCACACTCAATCCATCACAACCGTCAGCCACACAGCCTGATGATTCGTACACTCAGGGCACATTTTTGGTGTACCAAAAAACCCAGGGTCCCACCACCGTTTACACGGTATTAGAGCATTTAGTCTTACTGGCACGTAGGCCTCAGACTCTTATTATGGCACTGACGAAAGCTCAATGCCTTGACGCTTTCTTGTACAGTCGGCATAACGCAGGTACGGATCAGCCACCCCCTAATTCTCAAATCGCCTCGCCATCACCGAGTAGTACATACTCGCGGCTATATAAAAAGGCGCGGGTTGGTTTCACCTTTCCTGTTCGGCACGAAGCCTCGTTAAGAGCTACACAGCTCTCCATAGCCATACTGTCCTCGCAAGACTGGCTTCACAATGGCCACGCTATCCGCCACGGACTGGCGTCATAATAGCCACACTGTCCATCAAGGACTGGCTATTGAACAAGCAATACAAGGATTTTTCTTTTACTTCCTCATTCCAGTACTTCCTGCTACTCCTTTTCACAGGTACAACCCACTAACTCCATAAACTACACATTTATATGCGGAGTCTTCTTCGGTGCGCAATATGCAACATCACCAATCCAGACCAACCTGTCCAGATGGGCCTCACACAGCATGCTTATCCCGTACTATACATTTCCGGGTCTAGATGCAGACTCACTGGGGATAGCAACTATCAACCCTTGGGAATCTCTTACACTTCCACCTTTTTGGGTGGAGGATCACATGCTCATGCATAAAGAGGACTTCACTAGTCCAACAAAGTAAGATCGTTACCCTTGAAGATCTCTTGGGAGCCATAGAAATTCTAGCCAGTTGAAAAGAACCGCAGCGGCCTTGCCTCCACAGATCTGGCCTCGGATCTCAAATAAGAACTCTAATGCTCCCGCGGTGGCCGGATCTTCTCCTCTTCCTCCTCCTTGCTCTCCTCTTTCTCTTTGCTCTTGAGAGATATAATGGCTAAGTGAAGAATGATATCTTCACTCAATCCCAGAGATAAACCCAGCTGGGAATACCTTGGACCATTAGATCAAGGATGAGGGAAATGAACGGCCACAAAGTGGCTGAAAAGTCTAATTTTGCGGCTAACATGGCCTGTGACACGCCCGTGTCACAGACCGTGTACTACAAGCGGTACACAAACCGACTCATCAAGTCCAGAACACAGGCTTAGGCACGCCCGTGTCAAGTAGCTAACACGCCCGTGTCACAAGGCACACGCCTGTATCGAAGGGAGTGCCCTTCAGTTAACACAGGATCAACCAAAATCTCGAAAGGAACACGGGTACCAAACACGCCCGTGTCATATTTAACATGCCTGTGTACTATAGAACATGCCTGGGCTCCAAGCCGTGTCCTTCTCGGACACAAACTGGCTATCAACCTGAGCAAGACACGCCCTGGGACACACCCGTGTCCCAGGCCGTGTTGCCTCTCAATGATCGTTGAGTTCATGGCGATGAGTGCGCAAGACGACACAGAGAGGGACACGGCTTGGGACACGCCCGTATCCCAGACCATGTGCCTCACTCAACGCAATCTCAACAAGCATGGCATTTAGTGTCGAGACAGCACATACAGAGAAGGACACGGCTTGGAACACGCCCGTGTCCCAGGTCGTGTGCCTCACTCAACGCCTTATCGAGACCAAAAATGCACTCGATAAACCAAGGCAGGACACGCCCTGGGACATGCCCGTGTCCCAGGACGTGTCACCCCCATTTTGGGACTGTTGGATTTTAGGGTGTTACAGGCAGGCAGTCAAAACTTACAATATTGCAAAGGCAGAAATCGGGCTAAGTCCAGAAGAGTTGAGTGAGCTCAACTCACTCAACGCCATACAGCTAGAAGCATTGAGTCAAGATTAACCTGTCATAACCTTACTGTGAAGAATGTATAAAATCGGCTGAGTCCAGAATCGTTGAGTGAGGCAAGCTCACTCAACGCTCTCAACGACATCAAGCAAAGCTGAAGAAATTTCTAAGTCCAGAATCGTTGAGTCTAACATTCGTCGAGTTGAGGTTAGCTTTCGTCGATCAGAGTTCAGAGTTCAGAGTTCGTCGATCTCAGCTTTTACCTCTAAGATGGACTCAGCTATCAGAATCGTCGACTGGAGTTCAGATTTTGTCGACCGGTGTTCGGATTTTGTCGACAGGAGTTTAGAGTTCATCGACCTCAGCCTTCACCTGAAGAAAGAACTGGGCTGAGAGAATTCGTCGATCTCAGCTTCACTATTTCGTCAAGCTGAGCTCAGGTTTTGTTAAACTGAGCTCGAAGTTTGTCGAGCTCAGCCTTCACCTGAAGAAATAACTGAGCTGAGAGAATTCATCGATCTCAGCTTCACTGTTTCGTCAAGCTAAGCTTCAATTTTGTCGAGTTGAGCTTGAAGTTCGTCGAACGTAGGATTTCAGAAATGTTAGTTGATTTTGGCTAAGTCCAGAATGATGATGACTCAGCATAGTCAACAAGTCAACAAAGTTCAGATTCGATGCAAATCCACATTAACATCGTCATCAGTCTATAGTGGATCTCAAGTTAATAAAGCTGAGGTTTTAACCACTATTAAAACTGAGACACGTGTCGATCATCTCTCCAATGTGACGAGATTATAAAAAGTAGAAGAGATCGAGAACTAAGAATGATTATTGGATTAATTTCTGATTAACTTTCTGAAAAAATGATGAGCGGAGTTCGTCGTCTTCATCCGCTATTATTGCAAAAGCCAAGAACCTCAAGTTTAAATATGAAGGGCTTCTGAGTTTGCTAGTGCAATCAATATCCACTCTAGCAGGTTCAGAGTAACCTCTGAGAGAGATGAATCAGCCTAGGCGTGCCCTAGCTAAAGTTATCTTCTCAATCTAAGCCGAGCAAGAATCTGAAGATCAATTCACTGGATCAATGAAGAAGGAAGGGCTTAAATCTACTCAATCCAGATCGGGAGATATTGCTGAAGAAGAAGAAGAAGAAGCAGATTCATCTGCTAGTTGATTCCAGAACAAGTCGGGCATCATTTCAAGATTGTTGTCTCATCTTGTTGCTGTGAAGACGAAGTTATGGATGACATCTGCTCGATCTAGGCAGACAGGCACAAAGAATTTTCTCTGGTGTCTGTAATTCATTATCTTAAATATTTTTGTGTAAGATTCATTTTGAATCTGAGTGGTAAGGCTAAGGCCTGAGTTGTAAGCCTGTGTTATAAAGGCTGCGGTAGGGCAGGAGTTGCCTGAGTTGTAGGTGTGTGGATTCACACTGAGGTAGGGCAGGATTTGCTTGAGTTGTAGGTGTGTGGATTCACACTGAGGTAGGGCAGGATTTCCTGAACTGTAGGAGTGTGGAGTCACTCTGAGGTAAAGTTCTTGGGAAGAACTTGAGTTGTAGGATCTTGGTGATCTGAGTGGTAGGGCTTGCACCTGAGTTGTAGGAGCCAGTTGGGCTCTGAGTTGTAAGATCTGAGGATCTAAGAAAGATAGAAGGAAGTTTGGCTGAATCTAGTATACTACTAGATAGGCAAAGGGGGGAAAGTGGATGTACCCATCAATTGGGGAACCACTATAAATCTCTGTGTAGTGTACTGTGTTGTGTACTATGCTGGTATTGATTTTGATAAGATTGTTGTGTTGTAATTTTAATCAATAAGTTGCCTTAGTTTTTAAATTGGACCTATTTACCCCCCCCCCCCCCCTCTAGGTGATTAGTTGTTCTTGAAATCAAGACTTTCAAGTGGTATCAGAGGGAGGTTCCTCAAGATATACTTAACAGTCTAAGTTGATCTCCAGGGGCAGCTATCAGAAGGCCAAAATGGGTTCAAGTGAGAATCATAAAAAACTTGGATCCATGAAACTTCCTCTTTACAGGAAGGAGACCTTTTGCATTTGGAAGGAAAGGGTCATACTTTTCATGGAAGCATCTGATCCTAGGATATACATCACAGTACAGGAAGGACCCTTCATCCCAATGAAGACATCAGTCCTTGAAGCAAATCTGAAGACTCCAAAGTAGTATTTTGCGATGACTAAAGATGAAATCATCTTAGCTACATTGGATAAGAGGCCATTAAATATTATTATTAGTGTCATAGATGACTCAACCTTCCAAAACCTAGTCCACTACAAGACATCTAAGGAGATGTGGGACACACTAGTTATATACATGGAGGTTTCCATTCAGTTGTTTGGTTGTTGGGCTATTATTGTCTTGGGTCCAAGCAGTCTGGCGGTTTGTCTCAGGTGGCTTGGAGACCGAGCGGTCTAGCGGTCTCCCATGGCGGCTTCTCTCTCTCTGGTGGTAGCCGAGCGGTTAGCCCTTCTCATCTAACCGCGCGTCTTATGCGGTTTGTTTTTTGTATAGGCCGCTTAATCCTGTAAATTTTTAGTACCACATCTCTAATTTGTATTCTCTCTTCTCTCCTCCATTCTATAAAAGGGAGGTCATACCTTTGTAATAGATACATTTTTCAGATAATAAAATTTCTGTTATACCCCTTCTGGTTTGTTGTTGTTCGTTTCTTACATGGTATCAGGGGACTCGATCTACTCCTCCTGATTCTGTGTGCCTTTTTTGACCGCGCGACCTGTCCGCACGGCTTTCTTCTTCTTCTCGTGACCTGTCCTCGCGGCTTGTTTCTTCTGCCTGCTTGCGCCCTGTTCGCGCGACCTCTTTCTCTCCTTGCCGTTGCCCTTTATGTGTGCGACCTCTTTGGTTCCTTTTTCTTCTCACCGCAGCTTAGTCGTCGTGACCTCGTCTTTAGTCGCCATGGTTTGTCGCCGCTACCTATTCGTCTTGTTTGCCTTCCCGCGAACTCTTCTCCTTCTTCTTCTGTTCAAGCGGTCTGCTTTCTAGCTGCTCGACTTCTTCCCCTCTGCTTGGTTCTGCGGCTTTATCGTGGCTTTCCTGGCCGCTAGTGTCTATCATCGTGACCGCCGCAGATCTCTTTCTCCTAACCACTGCGATCTCTCCCTGTTCGCGCGGCTTGTTTCCTAACCGTGCGGTTTGCTTCCTAACCGCGCGGCTTCTTATTGTTTTCTCCTATGGCTCTTTCTGATGCTTCGACTGCAACCACTCCTGTCGCCAATCCGGCTCCGCCTCCTCCTTCTACTCCTTCCAAGAACCTTTGCACCATTTCCAAACTTGTCGGACCCAACCACCTGGATTGGAGCGTCTCCTTCACCTTTCTCCTTCGCTCGCAACGCAAACGCCACCATCTCTTTGATGACCCTCCTCCCACCACTTCACCTCTCCTTGATGACTGGGATGCGAGTGACGCGCTTGTGCGTACTTGGCTCGCTAACAGCCTCTCCGATGAATGCCTTCACGTCATCCATCATGATGAGACAGTCAAGGCCGCCTAGCTTCATCTTGCCGCTCTGTACTCAAAGGGGGCTCAGAAGTCCCGCATCTATACGTTGTATGCGGATCTCTTTGCTCGTCCTACCTTATCTCCTGTTACTGCCTACCAACAGGTTCAGGCTCTCGGGGCTGAAATTCTTCAGAATCGCCCCTTTTCTATGGATTTGGCTCAACAACATAAGCACTTCCAGGAGCTTCTTGTTGTGTGCTACCTTCTCTGGTTTCCTGATACTTATGATATGATCCTCCAACAAATTCTGGGTGAGGCGGAATCTCCTACCTTAGATGCCACCGCTGCCCGCATCACCGCTGTCACCTCCCTTCTTCAGCGCCCGCTTCTGCCCACTCCTTCTCCACCGGACAACTATGCTCACAAAACTCAGCGGAGTGGCTCTGGTAGCCGCAGTCACCAGTCTAGCAAACGTGCTCCTTTCCACTACCTTTGCTCTCACTGTGGCCGTACCGGCCACATGGTGGATCGCTGCTTGATGAAGCATACCCATCTTCGCCCCTCGGGGGACTCTTTTGCCTCTACTTCCAAGCCGTCTTCCTCCGTGGTCACATCATCAGGTAGTGCCCACGTGGTGACTCAAGGTAAATGGCTTATCGACTCTAGTGCGACTAATCACATGATGGGCAATCCTCAGTGCTTCTCTCTCCTTGAACACCATGATCGGTTGCCTCATGTCCTCGTTGCAGACGGTTCTCCCTCCCCAGTTCATGGGTCGAGAGTGGTTCATGTTACTCCGTCTCTTCGCCTAGCGGACACTCTCTATGTGCCCAAATTTCCGTGCAACTTATTGTCGATTACCTCTTTATACAAGCAGCTTCAGTGCTCTGTGACGTTTACTCTGACTTCTTGTTCTTTTCAAGATCCGAGCTCCCAACGGACGATTTCTACTGGGACTGAGAGCGGCGGCCTCTACTTCCTCGACAACGTTCCCGCCTTGTCCGCCTTCTCTTCTTCTTATACGGATCTTATCTAGTGGCATCTCCGTCTCGGTCATCCTCCACGACTTCTACATCAGCTTCCGCCCCACCTCCCTCCTTCCAGTACTCTTCTCAACTGCGACGCTTGTAAGCTTGGCAAGCACCACCGTTCCTCCTTCCCGCCGAAGCAAGGTCGGGGCTCTACCCGTCCGTTTGATCTAGTCCACTTCGATGTCTGGGGACCTGCTCCTACCCTCACCATTGGTCGGGGTAGTTCTTATTTTGTTACTTTTATTGATGACTTTTCTATATGTACTTGGGTGTATCTCTTGCGAGATCGCTCTGAACTTTTGGATGTATGGATCTCTTTTTATCAGTTAATTAAAACTCAGTTTGATGTTTGTAGTAAAACTTTTCGCTCAAACAATGCTAAAGAATATCTGAGTCATGCTTTTACCACTTTCTGTGTGCAACATGGCATTATTCATCAGACTAGCTGTGTTTATACCTCCCAGCAAAATGGGGTGGCGGAATGCAAAAACCGTCATCTCCTCGATGTCACTCGTACCTTGATGACCTAGATGCATGTTCCTCGCTCCTATTGGGGCTATGTTGTTCTCCTTGCCTGCTACCTCATAAATCGCATTCCCTCAACAGTTATCCATGGAAAAACCCCATTCTCCATTCTGTATCCGGGCAAGGAGCCTTTTCCTCTCCCTCTCCGAATCTTTGGGTGCACTGCCTTTGTGCAAGCCCCATCTGCCACCCATGATAATCTCTCCCCTCGCTCCACCAAATGTGTCTTTCTGGGGTACTCCACCACTCAGAAAGTCTATTGTTGATTTGACCCCGTTCTTCGTAAGCAGTCCGTCTCTATTGACGTCACCTTCTTCGAGAATGCCTCCTACTTCTCGGATGACTCCTCTCCTCTCCCCCCAGCTTCTGAACCTCCTATTTATCCCTTTGTTCCCTCGCCTCCTACTGAGATCTCAACCCCTACTCCATCTCCATCCACTCCTCTCCCTCCTTCTCTCTCTCCCTCTTCTCTGCAACCGTCTCCCTCATCTCCGTTGTTGTCACTCTCTACTCCCGGGCCAGCTCTCTCTGCCATGGATGCTCTGGATGCCAAGGGACCCGCCGACCTGGATCTTCTTGTAGCTCTTCGCAAAGGGGTGCGGATGTGTACTCTACACCCCCCTACTGCTGTTGTTTCATATGATCGCCTTACCTCTTCTCGCAAGGCCTTTGCACTGGCTATCTTTGCCACTGCCACACCCCGTTCCTACCAGGAGGCTCTTGCTATTCCTCATCGGAGGATGGCCATGGATGAGGAAATGGAGACCCTAACTGAGCGGGGTACCTGGACTCTTGTTCCTCCTCCCTTCGGTACTGATGTGGTTGGCTGTCGCTGGGTCTTTATGGTCAAATTTGGCCCGGACGGCACTATGGATCGTTATAAGGCCCGCCTGGTTGCTAAGGGCTTTACTCAGACCTATGGGGTTGATTACTTTGACACCTTCTCTCCCGTAGCTCGTCTCAGCACTATCCAGGTCCTACTCTCTGTGGCTATCAATAGAGATTGGTCGATTTCCTAGCTGGATGTCAAGAATGCCTTCCTTTATGGTGATCTTCAGGAGGCCGTCTACATGGAGCAACCTTCTGTGTATGTTGCTCAAGGGGAGACACGAGTATGTCGGCTGAAGAAGGCAATCTATGGCCTCAAGCAGAGCCCTCGAGCTTGGTTTGACAAGTTCAGCGGCATCGTGGCGGCCGTTGGTTTTACACGAAGCTCTGTCGATCACTCGCTATTCATTCGCAAAACTTCCTCAGGACTGGTGGTTCTTGATGTGTACGTCGATGATATTCTTCTCACTGGCGATGACCAGGAAGGGGTAGCCTTGACAAAGCGGCATCTTCGTCAACATCTGGTCATGAAAGATATGTGCTCTCTAAAGTACTTTCTGGGGATCGAAATCTCTCAAAAGCCCAACTCCTTAGTCCTCTCCCAACGTAAGTATGCTCTTAATCTATTAAAAGAGGCAGGATTGACTGTAGCCAAACCTTCCCGATGCCCCATGGCAACTGGAGAAGACAAAACCTGGAAAGATGATTCGCCTCCTCTTTCAGATATTACGTAGTACAGGCGTCTGGTTGGTAAGCTCATATATCTCACAGTGACCAGGCCCGACATTTCCTATGTTGTGGGCAAGGTGAGTCAATTCATGCAAGCGCCTAGGGAGTGCCATCTACAGTCCGCCTTGCGGATCTTGGAGTATGTCAAAGCAGCGCCTGGGAAAGGATTACTCTTTCAGCAGAATGGTCAACTGAGGGTTGAAGCATACTCAGATGCGAGTTACGTTGATGACAAAGGGTATCACAAGTCAACCTCGGGTTTTTACACCTTTGTTGGGGGAAATCTGGTGAGCTAGAAGAGCAAGAAGCAGTCTGTTGTTTCCAAGTCCAGTGCGGAAGCAGAGTATCGTAGTATGGCATCAGCCACTTATGAGTTAAAGTGGTTACGGGCACTCATGATGGATTTAGGAGAGGTCTAAAACTATCCTCTACCTATGTTCTGTGATAACAAGGCTGCCATATACATCTCCAAAATTCCGGTCTTTCATGAAAGAACCAAGCACATTGAGGTCGGCTGTCATTTCATTCGTGAAGAGATTTTGAAGGAACAAATTTGCACTCCCTTCGTCACTTCCGATAAAGAGTTGGCTGATATTTTCACCAAGCCAGTATCCGCCTCGTTTCTTCATATTTGCGACGAGCTGGGAATGATCGATATATATGCTTCAGCTTGAGGGAGAGTGTTGGAGTTAGTGACCGGGCGGTCTTGCGGCTTGTCTTGGCGGATTGATGACCGCGCGGTCTGGCGGTTTCCCTTCAGCGGTTTGGTTGTTGGGCTGTTGCTGTCTGGGGTCCAAGCGGTCTTGCAGTTTGTCTCAGGCGGCTTGGAGACTGAGCGGTCTAGCGGTCTCCCATGGTGGCTTCTCTCTCTCTGGTGTTAGCCGAGCGGTTAGCCCTTCTCATCTAACTGCATGGCTTGCGCGGTTGTTTTTTGTATAGGCCGCTTAGTCCTGTAAATTTTTAGTCCCACATCTCTAATTTGTATTCTCTCTTCTCTCCTCCATTCTATAAAAGGGATGTCATACCTTTGTAATAGATACTTTTTTCAGATAATAAAATTTCTGTTATACCCCTTCCGGTTTGTTCTTATTTGTTTCTTACAGGAAAGAAAGAACATCAACAGAAGGGCAAGAAGGAGAAGTCCTTTATTTCCAAGAAGCAGAAGAGCTGGACTGACTCATCATCAGAGTCAAAAGAGATAGATGACGTTGAAGCCTACATTGGGCTACTTACTGCTATAGAAGCAAACTTCTTATAGATGAGGGCTGCAATCACTGGAGAAACTGATGATGCTGCCAGATCTGAAGAAGGAGAAGAAGTGAGTCATTGCCTTGGGCTGATGGCTTTGACTGAGGAAGGACCCAACCAGGATCAGCCTGTCCCTAGTAAGGTACATATATTTTACACCTTCTGTTTCAGATTATGTAACTAGTCCAAAATCAGAAGCATCTGCATCAAGAGATAAAGATGGTTATGAATCTGAAGGAGATGTCAATCAATTGATTAATGATTATGGTGAACTTCTACAAGCACTAAAAAGAAGCAGACTCCTAGCCAAAAAACAGGCTAAGGAGATTGCCTCTCTGAAGCTAGCTATTTCAGACTCTACAAACATGCTGAACCTGAAGATAAAAGAAGTTAGCAAGCTAAAAAACATCACTGTTATTCAGATGGGCACAATCACCTTCAAAAATGACCACATTAGGAATCTTGAAGGTAAACTCCAAAAGGAGAAGGAGCTAGTGGCTAAGTTCTAAAATCCATGTTCAGTATTGCCTTTGATTGATTCCCTCTCCTCCTAAAAGGGTAAGAAGGGGTTAGGCTTCAAAGGGAGAACTAGAGCTGCCTATTCCAAAAGGAATGGCAAAGCTCCAGTGCAGCCACTAACCTCCAAGCCTCTAATTCCTTTCAGGAAAGTGGTGATAACATCTAATAGGTATGACCATGAGAGCAATTATGGTCACTTGAAGTATGGTGATAGGAATGGCAAGGGTACTAGTGCCTGTAAGGCAACCCATGAAAAAATCCAAAAGGCCCATCCTGGACCATTTGTGTTTGGTATACCAGCCCCAACACTCAAAAATAAGGTTGCAGCCCATTCTCAAAGTCTGCTTGTCCACAATCACACTAAAGGAAAGTTTGTCAACACACCAGACTTGGGTATATCTGAAGCTATCACGAGCTTGCACTCTGAAAAGAAGGCAGCTGCTGATAGGGTCCAAGATATCCCTAGTACCTCTGTTGCCAGATAAATCCCAAATCAGGTTGTGGCTGGAAGACTTAAGAAAAAGGCTGTTGTACCTGCTGGAATGAGAGTTACTGACTGTTATGTTGTAAAGCTAGCCCTTAAAAGAAGGTACACCATTTATGAGTGCTGGTGTTGTGGCAAAGTGGGCCACTATACCATTGATTGCTGGCATAATAAGAGTGTCCAGAGAGATAATGCCAGCTTACCTGTCAGAAGAACTGTAGGTAGGCATGTTCAATTTCAGTCTAACTTGTACCTAAGACCCAATAAGAATTGGGGTCCTAAGGAAAGATGATTTATTTGTTGCAGGTAAGTCCAAGTGGTCATACCCCTATATGGTACTTAGACATTGGGTGTTCTAGGCACATGAATGGAATAAGGAGCATGTTGAAGGAGTACACTCCAGTTGAAAATGGACCCAAAGTCATCTTTGATGGTTCAGAAAGAGGAGTAACCAAAGGGTTTTTTCTACAAGTTTAAAGGATGTGACGGACAAGCTTACCATTAGGGAAATGGATCCAACAGGACAAGATAAGGAAGAAGATGGGTGTTGTCTAGGGGGAGGTCAAGACTCACAAGCTGAGGATGAAGAACAAATAGCTGAAGACAATGCAGTACAGCCAACTGAAGACAATGAAGTTCAGCCAGCTGAGAATAATGCAGAACAGCAAGCTGAAGCAAAAATACCTCAAGCTGAGATACATCTGAGGGACCATCCAGCACACTAAATCATTGGTAATGCAAAACATGGTGTCCATACAAGGAATAAGAGCATCAACATAGCTCTATGTTCAAGATTCCTATCACAAATAGTGCCCAAGAAGCTTGAAGAGGCTATCAAAGACTCTTACTGGATTGGAGCTATGCAAGAAGAGCTGAACCAGTTCAAAATGTGTAGAGTCTGGAAGCTGGTTCCCAGACCAAAGGGACATAATGTCATAGGAACAAAGTGGATCTACAGAAACAAGCTAGATGAGAATGCCAATATTGTCAAAAATAAGCCCAGATTGGTGGCAAAAGGATACAGGCAAGAAGTAGGAATAAATTTTGACCAGACCTTTGCCCCAGTAGCAAGGCTGTAAGCAATAAGGTTATTCCTTGCTTTTGTTGCCTATCAAGGATTCAAAGTCTTTCAGATGGATGTGAAGTCAGCATTCCTGAATGAAGACTTAAAAGAGGAAGTATATGCGGATCAGCCACCAGGTTTTGTAGATCCTCACTTTCCTAATTTTGTTTATAAGCTTAAGAAAGCTCTATATGGGTTGAAGCAATCCCCTAGAGCATGGTATGAAACATTGTCTACTTTCCTCATTGAGAACAAATTTTCAAGGGGTAAAATAGCTAAGACCCTATTTCTAAGGGAATCTAAGGGCAAGGTCATCCTAGTCCAAATATATGTCGATGACATTATCTTTGGATCTACTGAAAACAACCTTTGCAGGAAGTTTGCCAAACTTATGCAAGGGAAGTTTGAGATGAGCAGCATGGGTGAGCTAAAATTCTTCTTGGGACTCCAAGTAAGACAGATTGATGATGGCTTGTCCATATCCCAGTCTAAGTTCGTAAGAGAGTTAATTAAGAAATATGGTATGGAGAATGCCTCTACCATGAGAACTCCAATGGGGTCAAGTATGCATGTAGGCAAAGATGATGTAGGGAAACCTGTTGATGAGTCTTTTTATAGAGGGATAATTGACTCCCTTCTATACTTGACTGCTAGTAGGCCTGACATCATGTATGATACATGTGTATGTGCTAGGTATCAGGCATGCCCAAAAGAATCTCATTATTCTACTACAAAGAGAATTTAAAGGTATCTTAAGGGGATACCAGATCTTGGTCTATGGTACCCTAGGAATAGAGATTTTAAGCTAACTAGATTTTAAGATGCAGATTTTGAAGGCTGCAAGGAAGACAGGAAAAGTACCACTGGTACATGTAAATTCCTAGGTAGAAGACTGGTGTCATGGAGCAGCAAGAAGCAGACTAGTGTTATTATCTCCACTGTATAGTCAAAGTACATTGCAGTAGGTAACTGTTGTGCTCAATTGTTGTAGATACAACATCAGCTTGAAGACTATAACATTAAGATAAGTAGAACTCCTCTATATTGTGATTCTACTAGTGCAATTTCTATTGCTAGGAATCCTGTTACACATAACAAGAATAAGCACATAGAAATTAAGTATCATTTTATTAGGGTGCATGTTGAGAAAGAAGACATTTGCCTAGAGTTTGTCTCCACTGACAAACAAGTGGCTGATATCTTCACTAAGTCACTAGATTAAGCCAAGTTCAATACCTTCAAAATTGATTTGGGTATGTTAAACTTAGAATAGCTTTAGGTACTCCCTAAGATATTATGCTTGGTATAGGTTTGTTCTTTTTGCAAGTGTTGCAGACCTAGTGGAAAGCAAGATGAGAGAAGATGCTTCTTCTCAAGTAGTATCAGCAGCTGCAGGACTAGAGACTTTCAAGTAGTCTTTTCAAGTGGTGTAGAGAATTTCCAATGATACTGAATTTCAAGTGCTTTCAAGTGGTATCAAGTGATATATAAGTCATCCCTATATAAGGGGCATGTTGGCAACTGCAATCCTGGCTTCATCTACATCAGCTAGGGGGAGAACACAAGAGGAGAAAAAGACCTGATGCTCCTTTCTGACTATCTAAAGAGGTCAAAAGGGGGAGAGATAGAGGTCATGTTTACCTTTGGTTGATCAAGCTCAAGGGGGAGAGAAAGAAGATGACTATCAGAAAGGATCAAGCTCCTTCATGGCAAAAACACAAGGGGAGAAAGTCATGGGGAGACAAGATTGATCAAGCAAGAAAGGATCAAGCTAAGAGGTAATCCTCTAAGGTGTAACTCACCCTGCAGCAATCCAGGGGGAGTAGGTAAAATTCATTTCACTGAATTTAATATGAATATGCTTTTATTTCCTGTGTAATGTGTATCTCATTGACTAAGGTTATTGATCAGTGGTTTTGACATCTTCAAATAGAGGGAGATTGTTGGGTCCATTGATCTCAATGGCCCTGATTTGATGATGTCAAACGTGTCAATGAGATAGACATAGTTGTATTTGATGTATGGTTAAGTTCATGCATACAGGTTAGTCTTTGTCGCAATGATTGGACAGCTAGTTCAAGAGACAATTATAGGTGGACTCAAGGTGGAGCTGGAAACTCAGAAAACTACCTAAGTCCAAAAGCGTTGAGTGAGGCAAGCTCACTCAATTCCATTCAGCAAATAGTGTTGAGAGAAGGCAGGCAGTCAAAACTGACAGTATTGCAAAGGAAGAAATCGGGCCAAGTCCAGAAGTGTTGAGTGAGCTCAACTCACTCAACGTCATACAACTAGAAGAGTTGAGTCAAGATTATCCGGTCATAGTCTTACTGTGAGGAATCCATAAAATCGACTAAGTCCAGAATCGTTGAGTGAGGCAAGCTCAATCAACGCTCTCAACGCCATCAAGCAAAGCTGAAGAAATTTCTAAGTCCAGAATCGCTGAGTCTACCATTCGTCGAGTTGAACTTAGCTTTCGTCGACCGGAGTTCAGAGTTTGTCGATCTAATCTTTTACCTATAAGAAGGACTCAGCTATCAGAATCGTCGACCGAAGTTCAGATTTCGTCGACCGGAGTTCGGATTTCGTCAACCGGAGTTCAGAGTTCGTCGACCTCAGCCTTCACCTAAATAAATAACTGGGTTGAGAGAATTCGTCGATCTCAGCTTCACTATTTTGTCAAGCTGAGCTCAGGTTTCGTCGAACTGAGCTCGAAGTTTGTCGACCTCAGCCTTCACCTGAAGAAAGAACTGAGCTGAGAGAATTCATCAATCTCAGTTTCACTGTTTCGTCAAACTGAGCTCAGATTTCGTCGAGCTGAGCTTGAAGTTCGTCGAACGCGGGATTTTAGAAAAGGTAGTTTATTTTGGCTAAGTACAGAATGTTGTTGACTCAGCAAAGTCAACAAGTCAACAAAGTTCAGATTCGATGCAAATTGAGATTAACGTCGTCGTCAGTCTACAGTGGATCTCAAGTTAATAAAGCTAAGGTTTTAACCACCGTTAAAACAAAGACACGTGTAGATCATCTCGCCAATGTGACAGGATTATAAATAGTAGAAGAGATCGAGATCTAAGAATGATTATTGGATTAATTTTTGATTAACTTTCTGAAAAAATGAGAAACGGAGTTCGTCGTCTTCATCCTCCATTGTTGCAGAAGCCAAGAACCTCAAGTTCAAATCTGAAGGTCTTCTGAGTTTGCTGGTGCAATCAACATCCACTCCAGCAGGTTCAGAGTAATCCTCTGAGAGAGATGAATCAGCCAAGGTGTGCCCTAGCTGAATTTATCTTCTCGATCAAGGACGAGATAGAATTTGAAGATCAATTCGCTGGATAAAGGAAGAAGGAAGGGATGAAACCTACTCAGTCCAGATCGGGAGATATTCTTGAAGAAGAAGAAGCAGATTCATCTGCTAGTTTATTCCAGAACAAGCCGGACATCATTTCAAGATCGTTGTATCATCTTGTTTCTATGAAGACGAAGTTAGGGCTGACATTTGCTCGGTCTAGGTAGACAGGCACAGAGAATTTTCTCTGGTGTCTGTAATTCATTATCTTAAATATTTTTGTTTAAGATTCATTTTTAATCTTAGTGGTAAGGCTAAGGCCTGAGTTGTAAGCCTGTAATATAAAGGCTGAGGTAGGGCAGGAGTTGCCAAAGTTGCAGGTGTGTGGATTCACACTGAGGTAGGGAAGGAGTTGTCTGAGTTATAAGTGTGTGGATTCACACTGAGGTAGGGCAGGATTGCCTGAGCTGTAGGAGTGTGGATTCACTCTGAGGTAGAGTTCTTAGAAAGAACTTGAGATGTAGGATCTTGGTGATCTGAGTGGTAGGGCTTGCGCCTGAGTTGTAGGAGCCGGTTGGGCTCTAAGCTGTAAGATCTGAGGATCTGAGAAAGAAGGAAGTTTGGCTGAATCTAGTATACTGCTAGATAGGCAAAGGGGGGAAAGTGGATGTACTTATCAATTTGGGAACCACTATAAATCTCTATGTACTATGATGTGTACTGTGCTGTGTACTATGCTGGTATTGATTGTGATAAGATTGATATGCTGTGATTTTAATTGATAAGTTACCTAAGTTTTAAAATTGGACCTATTCACCCCCCCCTAAGTGATTAGTTGTTCTTGAAATCAAGACTTTCAGTGGAGTCATTATAATTGGTCAGTTGAATGCTGATAATTGCCTTGTTTACCGCCCTTATGGTGGAATGTCCCTATGCAAGTGTGGGACCGAGCGGAAAATAACGGGCAGAAGCCCTTACTGCTAAGCTAACCCTCGAATGCCGAGAGGAAAAGTTTTACTATTTTCATGTGTGTCCGGCCTGCGTGCCGATGTATGTAAGCCACACCTGTGAAGTATAACTGTAAGGCCTTAAGGCCAAATACTTTTGTGCATTTCTGTATACATTCCTGTGGTATATATAAATGTGGTGGTTTATATATAGTGGACATTCATGACTGTTGAGTTCAGTAAAAACCCCTAAAGCTTCCGCTTGAATGCTCTAAGTTAGGATGCGTGTACTGGTTTTTGATATTAATAAGTAACGATGCCGACTGTCTGTGGAATATGGTGTGGGGCCCCGGCCGGACCCTCTATTATATTTCATGTAACGGATGGAGGTGTTACAATTTGGTATCAGCTTGTCTTGGTCTTCCTCCTATGAATTCTGTGATAACATAAATGAACTCAAGAATGTCCACTGAAGAATGAAAATACACCTATTTGTGGAACCTGTGCGTTCCTATTCATCATTGTTGCTTTTGCATGCTCGCTAAATTATGTCTTGTACGCTTCTAGGTGACTCGAAGTGGTGCGGGGCAGTCTGAGCCCCAACGTTCTATTAAAAGTGTGGCGCCAGCTGAGGTGCCAACACCTCCTTCTGTAGAGACAGTGTGTTTAGTTGCTGAGACATTATTTGCAATGATCCACTCCCAGCCTATTGGGCAGGCATAGCCTGCAATGGTGCTAGTATAGGTTGGTGTGAGGCTAGAACCTGTGGAGGCTGTGGTATATATACGAGCAGCAAAACGATAACTGAAGCAATTCATGAGTTTCAGTCCTTCTACGTTCACGGGGGAAGGATCCCCAACGCAAGTAGAGGACTGGCTTGCCCGAGTCAAAAGAATTTTGACGGCATTACGAACTGAGGAGGAACAAAAATTCACCTTGGCCACCTTCTTGTTGAAAGGATAGGCTCAGCTTTGGTGGGAAAAAATGGAGCTGCACCACTTAGCAGGCAGAAAACTAACAGAGATCTCGATTGGGGAGTGTTTAAGACTGTTCTTGGTGAAGCATTTGCCGTCAGCGCAGCACATAGCCATGGAAAATGAGTTTCAACATCTAACTCAGGGAGAAAGTAGCGTTGATACCTACTTACATGAGTTTACAAGATTGGGACACAATGCGGGGTCTACCTTCACGGAAGAAGAGCGTAAAACCAATAGGTTCTACAAAGTACTGTTGGATGAGCTGAGATTTCTTTTATCGAGTTCGGTGAACCAAGGGTTTCAAGCATTGGTAGATACGGCATGTGCATTGGAAAAACATATGAAGAGGTTAGAGGGCAAGAGGGACTTAGCGGTGACAAAGTCCGAGTTCAAAGCACCGCGTCCTGAAAAGTCGGGCTACCGCAAGAGATGGGGTAAAAAGTCCAAGTTTTTTGGATATGCTCCTTCTACAGTTGCATCTAGAGAAACTTTTAGGCAAGAACCCTGTGCATGTTATACATGTGGAAAGGTGGGTCATCTAGCCCGTGACTATCGGGGTGGTCCTCCAAAGGTTGAGAAGAAGGCAGAAGCTACTTATGATGAAAAGGGAAAGGCAGTGGAATCTACGGCATCCCAGTATGCTCCAGCCCAACAAAGGGTGTATAACTTTGGATAACAAGAGGCAATCAAATAGGTTGATGTGGTCATAGGTATGAGTTAAGATACAGTTTTACTGCTTTCCATACTTAGTACCTTGTGCGTTACTTGTGCAAAAATTTTTTATGTTAGGCTTTGTCCTTATTCGGGACTGTCCAACAAGAGCACTATTCGATACAGGTGCTTCATATTCGCTTCTATCTGAGGACATCGTGTCACGAATCGAAGTGCCTACTCGCATGATGTCAGATAGCGTGAAGGTATTATTACCTAACGGCTGCGTGATGGGTATGGATAGGTCTTGCTTTGTTGAGGTACAGATAGGAAGTCGAGATTTCGGGTTGGAAGCATCCTTGCTGCCGATATCTGAGTTCGATGTGATCTTTGGTATCGACTGGCTTTCGTAGCAGCGTGCCTATATTTATTGCAACTCAAAGAAAGTCACACTGGGTCAGAATACCGAGCTATAGACTAAATTCTTTTGTATGCGAGGATCGAGCAAGATATTGATATCTGCTCTCCAAGTAGTCAAGCCTGTTCGGAAGGGCGCGGAGTTGTTCTTCACTCTTTTAGAGGTTATTGTGCCAAAGACCAGTTTAAGTGATGTTCTGATTGTATCAGAGTACGTAGATGTGTTTCCAAAGGATCTTCCGGGGTTACCTCCCCAACGGGAAATAGAACTTGCTATCGAGTTGGTGCCAAGTGCGAAACCTGTGGCCCGCTCACCGTACCGAGTTGTGCCAAAGGAAATGGCGGAACTTAAGATTCAATTGCAAGAGCTGCTAGAGCAAGGATATATACGCCCAAGTATGTCACCTTTGAGCGCACCGGTTCTTTTTGTGAAAAAGAAGGATGGAATCTTGCGGCTGTGCATCGACTATCGAGAATTGAATAAGTTAACAGAAAAGAATAAGTATCTGATTCCACGGATAGATGACTTGTTCGACAAACTGGTGGGATCAATGGTGTATTCAAAGCTGGATTTGAAGTCTTGCTACTACCAGTTGAGGATTTAGGAATGTGACATTCCCAAGACAGCGTTTGGAACACGCTACGGTCATTACGAGTTCACTATGATGTCGTTTGGGCTACATAATGTGCCATCGGTGTTCATGGATATAATGCACCGAACGTTCCGAGAGTACTTGGACTTATTTGTAATCGTCTTTATTGATGACATATTAGTGTACTCTCAGTCTGAAGAAGACCATGCGAACCATTTACGGATGGTGTTGCACACCCTGAGGAGAAAAAAGCTTTATGCCAAGTTGTCGAAGTACGAGTTCTGATTGTCATTAGTGGGCTTTCTTGGCCATTTGGTTAGTTGAGAGGGCATTGCGATGGATCCTTCGAAGATAGTTGCGATACTAGAGTGGCCGGTGTTGTCTTTAGTAGCCGAAGTCAGAAGTTTTCTTGGACTGGCGGGCTACTACAGGCGCTTCAAAGAGAACTTTTCGCGGATAGCCTTACCTCTCACTACACTGATGAGGAAAGAGCAGAAGTTCGTCTGGACGCCGGAGTGCACGCGAGCTTTTGAACAGCTGAAGAGTCGTTTGAGTACGACGCGCATTCTGAGTTCTTCATATGGTATGGACGGCTTTAGAGTGTATAGCGATGCATCAGGGAGCGGCTTAGGCTGCGTACTTCTTCATTTTGGAAAGGTGATAGAATATGGCTCATGCCAGTTGAAAGTGCATGAGAGAAACTATCCCGTCCATGACTTGGAGTTGGCGGCAGTGATTTTTGCACTTAAACTGTGGCGTCACTATTGATATGGCGTGAAAGTGGATATATTCACGGACCATAAGAGCCTGAAATATCTACTAGATCAGAAGGATCTCAATATGCGACAACGGAGGTGGATGGAGTTCCTTGGGGACTACACCTTCATGATTCATTACACTCCCAAGAAGGGAAACGTCGTCGTAGATGCATTGAGTCGTAGGACACCGACAAGGGCAAATTGGTTGTAGATGCATGATGAGCGTCTGATCCAGGAGCTGGAAACTTTAAAGATTTCTTGTATTGACAAGAATTCTAGTGCAAATGCATGCCTGAACTAGACGGAGGTACAGTATGGCCTTACGGACAGGGTTAGGCAAGCAACAGAACTCGATGAGAGTCTAAAATGATATGTAGTGGATGGGTCAGATTCCAAGTTTTCCTTGGATGACGGCCTTTTGCCGAAAGACGGTCGTTTGTGTGTCCCGAATATTGGTAAGCTAAGAGAAGAATTGATGTATGAGGCTAACTTCACGAAGTATTCAATTCACCCAGGGAGCACAAAGATGTACAAGGACATGAAGAAGCAGTTCTGGTGGTCGGGCAGAAGAAATATATAACACATTACGTGGCTAAATGTCGGACCTGTGCCTTATTAAAAGTAGAATGTTGGAAGCCTGGAGGTTTCTTGAAGTCGCTACCTATTCTGGAATGGAAGTTTGATGACATTTCGATGGATTTCGTGCATGGGCTGCCGAGATCGCAGAGCGGAAACGATGTCATGTGGGTGATCGTCGACCGGGTAACAAAATTATCACACTTTATACCGAATAGGAAGAATGATTCAGTTGATAAATTCACTAAAATATACGTGGATAATATCATACGATTGCACTGTGTACCCTGTAGCATCGTAAGTGATCAAGATGGGTGCTTAACTTCAAATGATTGGAGGCTGATTCATCAGTTGTTGGGGACTAAGCTACAGTTCAGTACGGCCTTTCATCTTTAAATGGATGGCAAAACTGAGAGGACTAATAGAACGATGGAGTACATGCTCCGATTGTGCGCCTTAGATTTCGGAAAGAGGTTGGAAGACCATCTTTATATGATCCAATTTGCCTACAATAATATCTATCAAGTTTGTATACAAATGACGTGTTTTGATGCTTTATATGGCAGGAAGTGTCGTACACTGTTAGCTTGGGCGGAAATAGGCGAGTCAAAGTTCTTTAAGCGTAAGTAAGTCGAAGATGCTAATTCGACTATACGTTTGCTTTGAGAGCGCCTTTTGGTAGCCCAAGATAGGCAGGCGAAGTACTACAACGCCAAGCACTGAAATATAGAGTTTGCGGTTGGTGGGTGGGTATACTTGAAAATCAAACCATTCAAGGGCGTGTCCAGGATTCGGCGCTTGAAAAAGTTAAGTCTGAGGTATCTTGGTCCGTTCGAAGTAGTGGTGCGAGTTCGAGAAGCTGCCTATCAGCTTGCTCTTTTGGCAAAACTGAGTGGCTTTCATGATGTGTTCCATATATCAGTGCTTTGAAAAGCCGTGAAAGAGCCAGCTCAATTGATTATGAATGATCAAGTACCGGTCGAATCTGGGCAAACAATGAAGGTTAGGCTCATTCAGATCGAGGATAAGGTAGTTAATATAAGACCCCCTTTTTCTCAACTCCGGGGTCTTAGGCCCAGAACAACCGTTTTGCGATAACTCCATCCCCCAAGAAAGTTGACACCACGAAACGCCGATTCGGCCGGCCATCTCGATCACCAACGATATGAAGTATAAAACAATGAAATAAAAAATCCAAGTCCACAATATATTACATAAAGAGGAAAACAAAGCCACATGTCCACATTATAACGGTCTAAAAGAGAACGAAACAAAGTAAAACGGGCTTATGTCTGGTACATCATATCCTCACTATAGGTCACTCGTGGAAACAAATCTAAAACTAAGCATCACCACTCACGGATCCAGAAGCCGATGTACCCGAGCTAGACTGGCCCATCTCCATCTGCACCGTACTCCGCTGGTGCTGTATCTCCTAGGGCTGCTCCCTGTCTCCCATCTGGTGCACCTCAAATGTTGTGGTCCACCGACCATCAGTCAAACTAGACTCAGACACAATCCCCCACCCCTCTCCTAGTGGCTCCTAGGCACCGAGCGAAGAGGAGTGAAGAGGGGGACAACAAGGCATAGTGTATAACAAACAGATGGCTCCTAAACTAACAGAGGTATGACAGTAAAACATAACAGGAGTATAACAGTAAACTAAAGTGCTGAGCAGTAAGGTAAATATAAAAGAACTGATCAGAAAGTAAGAACAGTAACAAAAAGTAACCATTGATTTATAGGGATCAACCCTATAGACCAAGGGATCGTTTTTAAGGGCCTATCGTATAAAATTTTCCATACCAATTTATACGATAGGTGTTAGGTTAAAATGCAATGATTTATGTGATGCTATGTTATGCCATGAATCATACAAATGCAACACACGCACCCGACTCTATGTGCACAGACCTTTAGTTCCCCGATTTTGGAGTTAGCTAAACTCTCAGGAGCCTCCCGTCGTGGAAAATGGAGACAGCGGGCTGGGCCGCCACACTCCTAGACTGGCATTCACACTACCTAGCCTAGCCCTTACGTACGCCTCAACACTAAGAACACACAGTGGAGCCCCTGCGTACTAATGCTGGCAAATCCACCAATCTTTCTTTTGCCAAGTGACATCCACACACACCGAGTCAACGTATTGACGTCGGTGCGAAAGACCGTCCAATACCGAAGACCCACCACATTTATGCACATGCAACATGACAATTTATATATATATACTTCCGAGCATCCAGCTCACCGGACTACCAAGTCCACCAAGTTCCGAGCCTATAGCTCCCCGGACTATCAAGTCCTCTTATCTCTATAACGAAAGCCCACCAACCGTGGGTCTAAACTATCCATTCATTTCAAATTTAGCTAAGATAAGTGAACGTGTGTGTGTAGGATGGTATTATTATTAGGAGTTGATCTTGTTCAAATTATCCTTGCGATTTAAGGTTAACCTTGGACTGTCTAGGGCCTACCCGATGAAGGGTTCTCGAGGGCACTAGGAACTACGATGGGCTGAAGCCCAAAACTCCCTTTCTCAAGGCACTTATTATTATTGTTTTCTACCCGTGACCAGCCCTTTATTAATATTTCAGTTGAGCTAACCCTAAGTACATTTGACTCTCCAAGCTAGCCTTGACTATCTCTTCTTACTATTCACAAACAAAATGCTACATGACATGTACAAGGGAGACACCCCAAATACTCTTCCAAATGACCTAAGATTATTATGAGGTAACTGTTATGTCAAATATGCGACAAATCCAGAAACTTATAATTTTTCTAATTTAACTGATATTTTATTTATTTCCCAAAAAAAATCCAAATGCCCTAGTTTTGAATATGAAGTACCTTTTTCAGTCATGCAAAATGCTTCACAAAATTATGATAAATACAAGGAAGCTAATTTACTATAAATTCAAAGTCTCCCAATTTTCCAGCAAGGTTTGAACCTCTGATCAAAATTTTGAATATAAACCCATAAAAATGAATTAAAGAAACAAGTACTGTAAATAAACTTCCAGAAATTATGATAAATTTCAAGCATAACTATAATGATCAATAAACACTCCAGGCCAAGTTTCCTAATTTTTTAGTGAATAATGAAATCTAATTTTAATTTTGAACAATATTCGACTTTCATAAATTAATGAAATAAGTATAGAAATTATACATCTAAAAATTGAGATAAAATTTACACATGAGCATATTAACCTAATAACACCACTGATTAAGTTTGATAATTTTCCAACAATTATTGAGCTTTAAATCAATTATTAAACATGTTTCCATACTTATAAGCTTGTGAAGTAAGTACTGGAAATGTGCATCTAAAATCTATAACAAAATTTAGGTATGAGCACAATCATTTAAAACTTCCTCTGCCCAAATTACATAATTTTCCAGTGAACAGTGAGATCATAATAAACAAATGATTATCAAGAGCTAACACATGTATTGCAAAGGAGGTACTAAAATTATTTTTTCAAAATTTCCAATAAATTTACCAGAGACTCATACTAACCCTATGACTACACTACCCAAGTTTTATAACTTTTCACAGAGTTTTAATAGCCTACATACAATTATAAGATTTGTGCCCTTAACTAGGGTAAGGGTTTTGAGGGCTTTAACAACCTCTAAATCCAATAAGATTTTTACCAGAGGACCTTGACTACCATAAAGTCCTCTCCACCAAATTTGAAGTCATTTCAAGGTCATATGACCCCCATGACCTTTAAACACTTGTTTAGCACACATAGAGCCTACCCTAGAGTTCTAGAGCTCCACCCTTCAACTTCCACCCAAAATCAGTGGTGGGGGTTTTTTATGTGGTAGGAAGGCAGATTGACAAGTTCCATCACTGTTGGGTGAGGTTGGCTAACTCAAGAACACTTAGAGCACTTTTGCCCCAATTTGACCTAAAAGGGTCAATCTTTGCCTACACAAATACCATATCAAATCAAACCCAAATTGGGTGAAATTTTTAGCAGAGCCTTATAATATCCCCCAAGATAACCACCCACAATTTTGGGGGGTTTTGAGGTGTTTAAGGCACCTAATTAAATTATATATGGTTTATTAAATTTTTCAAAACACTATAGAAAAATGTTTTCCAAAAATTCTGATTTTTGGATAGTCTAAGGGGAAGGTTATGAGAATCCTATATTCAAAATTTCAAAGCATTTGGATGAGTGGTTTGGTGTGGGAACTAATTCTAATGTCTGGTCACACGTATGTATAGGTTGCACCAAAATGAGTGTTGTGGTCACACCAGGTATCCAATTGGTTCAAATCAATTTTGAATTAAACTAGACTTCAAGCACTGTAATTTTCACGTTGGCCACTTTTATAGTAGAGGCCTCTAAGGGCCTCATATTTCGGGTTCAATGTAGTGCATTCTCAGGGAATAAAATAATCACAAATATTATAATTATTTACTTGATCTATTTGAACGACATCAGTTCATCTTCTTCAATCAGCCAAGGGCCAAGATTGGTCGCGCCTGTAGCATCTTCCAGCCCATTTTCCGACCACCACGACCACCTCCCTGGCTGGCCACAACCACCACCACCTCCGTTGAGGTCGTGGCTAGTGTTTGGCGGCGATCATGCTACCAGAGGCGGCGGTATCTGGCGAACTCACAAGGGTATAAATTCATGGAAATCCAAATTTTCTTCCTCTCCAATCGGGCTCAATTTAGCACGAATTCCCCACCTAAAATGATCTAGATCTAGCACAAGGAGAGGGGAAGAGGATCGGGCCTGATTTGGAGGGTTTAATCGCGTCGATCGTCGATCCACCATGGCCAACTTTGGAGCTTTGGGATCCATGCTGAACCTTGCACAGAGGGCTCAAAATCTTCGAGAAAGAGGGGTGTTGGAACACCCTATTACTAATTTGGGCAAGGATCACTATGTTTCTCTTAGGAAACCAGGTTGACCTAGTTGTATAGTGTAAAGGTCAACATTAGAATGAGTCTAGGGCTTAGAACTTAGGTTTGAAGCTGCCCCCAAGGACCATTCAAGCTCAGGATTTCAAGCTAAGTAAAGAGATAAAAATAGTCGAACGGCGGTCGACTATCGTCGAGCTCAGATCGACGATCGTCGAGCTTAGGTCGACTACTTATGTCCTCAGCCTTCTGCTTGTTGCTGGCTTCGGTCGACTATCGTCGAGCTTCAGTCCGACGATCGTCGAGCTTTGGTCGACGATCTTTGGTTGTGCTTAGGTCGACTATTTCTGGGAAAGTTTAGGTCGACGATCTCTGTTTGCTTCAGGTCGACGTTTTCTGTTGAAGTCTAGGTCAACGATCTCTGTCTTAATCAGATCGACTATTTCTGCCAGACCAAGAATTTCGATAGTCGATCTCAGATCGAAGTTTTCTATCTACTGCTTATCTTCTATATCTCTGAGCTCAGGTCGACGATCTTCTAGCTCAGATCGACGTTTTCTGTCAGAATGATCTATTCCTTCTCTGAGCTCTGGTCGACGATCGTGGAGCTCAGATCGACGTTCTTAAGGATTCAAATACTGCCGGTTTTTGGAATGTTTTCTCAGCATTTAATTTCAAGAAGATTTGCCAGCCGTTTTCATTTATTCTGGAACAAGTTTCAAGGTATTATTCAGAGAATGTCTGCTGAACTTTCCTCTAGAAGACAAATCCTTTTTGGAAGGCATTTAATGTCTGATAACGACTATCTTGGAAGAAATATATTCAGAGAATCAATCCAGAGTCAATACATGATAGAATCAAGAGACACACATTGTTACAGAAGAACAAGAAGAATTAAGCTGTGAAAGATAACCATCCTCTTGCTTACAGAAAAGTGATCAAAGTCTCATCTCAAAGAACTCCAGACACCTCATCTTTCAGCCTCTTTGCTGAAACAATTCTTTGCTGGAGATCTAAAGATCTGAAGACCTATCACCCTAGAGCAAAGCTTCCATTCCTGATTCATTCAGCATCTTAGGGGGAGCCTTGACAACAAAAGATCCACTAGTCTTCTCTCATTTGATTTGAGAACAGAGAAGACAACCTCACCTCTTTACCTTTTTCTTTTTCCTGCTGTAAAGGGTTCTTGAACTCCCTTCAAAAGTTTTGTCTGGTTCTGAGAGCCTTGTCAAAACTCAGTGGTGGCAAGACACCTGATCAAAAAATCCAGTTTTGGTTTTTGAGCACCTTATCAAAAGCTCATTGGTGTCAGGACACCTGATCAACTCATCCTGAGTGGATTCCTACCAAGGGTGGTAGAAGAGTGGATGTACCCAGGTTTTTGGGGAACCACTATATTTCCTTGTGTCTTCTGGTTTGTTTGTGTGATTTGTTTGCTGTGTGCTGTGCTCTTTACTTCTTGGTTTTTAACTTCTTACTAGCACTCTACACTATATCATAAAATTGAATTTTATATGTGCTGTTTATTTCAACTGTGAAAAATTATTTTAAAATACTCTATTCACCCCCCTCTAGAGTTGAGATAGATCTTAACCTCACTTTCAATTGGTATCAGAGGGAGGTTGGTTGCTCATACAGGCTAACACCTGAACCAAAAGATCCTTGATAAGATCAATCTCTTAAGAGGATTATTTTCTACATCTATCTATTTATTTAAAGACATGGCACAGAACAAAGATTATGCAAGCACCAGACCACCAGTGTGCAACCTTTCCAAGTTTGCGCTCTGGAAGGCAAGGATTAGATTATACATGAATTCTATTGATGAGGATATTTTTAATTCTGTCTTGATAGTGTGTCCAACTCCACCAGCAAGCTCAAGCACAAATGTTGTTCCATCTCCCTCAGGAACAGATGCAGACATAAAGAAATGGAAAACTGCAGATGCAAAGGCTATGAACATCTTAGCCCAAACAATGTCTGATGAAATTTTTCAGAAGGTTGCTGAATGCAACTCAGCCAAAGAAATCTGGGACAAACTCTCTGAAATTGTCTCAGGATCTGCTGATGAAAGGAAAGATAGAAGATCTCATCTGATAAGCCAATATGAGAACTTCAAAAAGGGAGAAGCTGAATCAGTGGCTGACATGTACAATAGACTAAGTCTAATTGTCAATGAGTTAAAAACCCTGGACAAAGAAATCTCACTGACTGAGCTGAATGACAAAATCCTGATGTGCTTCCCCAGCACTTGGGATTCAAGAATCTGGCCAATCAAAGATGTCAGAAGTCTAAATGAGATTACCACTGAAGCTCTCCTGGGCAAGCTCAAATCCTATGAGCTGCTCATTAAAAATAGAGAAGAAGAACAAAAGACTACTTCTCCAGCCACAAGGAAACAAAAGACCATAGCCTTCAAAGCTGCAGAAGAGGAGCCTGAAGATAAAGCTACAGGAAATGATGAGCTCATAAGTCTACTGGCCAAAAGATTCTACAAGATGGCCAGAAAAGACTTCAGAAAGAGACCATACAAGGGTCATGATAAACCAAGGTATGATAAATCAAATAACAATAAAGAAATTATATGCTTTGGTTGCAGGAAACCAGGCCACATTGTGCCTGACTGTCCAAAAAACAAGAATAAGGACAAGAAGGAAAGAAGAGAAAGAAGAAAAGAAAAGGATTACAAGAAGAACAGCTCAGACAAAGCCTTCTCCAGCAAGAACAAACATACAAGGAAGGGCTTTGTTGCTGAGACATGGAGTGAGACTGAAGAGGAATCTGAAGCCTCATCCAGTTCCAGTGATGATGAGGATGATGCAGATGAAAAAGAATTTTGCATGATGGCTATCAATGCCTCACAGCAAAACTCTGATGAAGAATCAGAATCAGATTCAGAAACTCAACCAGATGAAGATCAGGTAATCAATTCTTTTGATTTTAATTCTGAGGACTTCAAAGATGAATTTAAGACACTGTGCCTAGATTTATTAAAATCTGAGAAGGAGATAATCTCTCTCAGGAATCAATTATCTGAGCATAGTGTCCTAAACTCAAAGAACCTCAAACTCTCTGAGGAGTTAGAATGCTGTAGGGAGGAGATAGCTTCACTGAAAAGTGAACTATCAAAGACCAAAAAGTTTGAAGAATCCCTAAATGGGAGAAGTATCAGACTGATGGACATCACAAGCACAGTGAACTCTAGATTTAATAGCACACTGGGCTTGGGTGCCTCATCCAGCCAACCTATAATATTAACAACTCCAATCAAATTTGTCTCTGACAAAGGAAAGGGAGTAATAGAGGTAGCCAGGAAGAATGCAGATCTGTCAGAGAAAAATTCAGTTCAACAGATTGCGTCGAGCAGAGCTCGACGATCGTCGAACAGAGCTCGACGATCTAAGCCAAGATCGTCGACCTCAGCTCGACGATATCCAAACTCTGAACTTCAGAATGATCGATCTTCGAACAGAGATCGACGATCTGACCCAAGATCGTCGACCTCAGTTCGACGATCGTCGAACAGAGATCGGGTCTGTGAACATCTCTTCAATGAAGGTTATAAGGATCAACCTGAGATGTCTTTCATTTCTGAATTCAAAGGATATCAACCTAGGCCCAAGGTTAACTTGGTCAAAAACAATTAAGCTGCTCATGTGCAGGTGAAGACCTATCCAGCATCAAACCATCAATGGTATCTGGATAGTGGGTGCTCAAAGCACATGACAGGGGACAAGGACAACTTCACTTCCTTCAAAGCCAAGCTTGGACCCAAAGTAATTTTTGGAGACTCAAGCTTTGGAACTACAAAAGGATATGGTGCAGTCCAAGTTGGCTCAGTCACTTTCAAGAAGGTGGCATATGTTGAAGGACTCAAGCACAACTTGATAAGTATCAGTCAACTGTGTGATGAAGGATATCAAGTGACATTCAACAAAGCCATATGCAAGGTCAAGTCAGAGGACAACACAACTGTGTTGACAGGTAACAGAAGAGGTAACATTTACTTAGTGGATTTTCATTCACCTGTAGTAGATATTTGCCTGTTCAATTCCATTTCAAAATCTAATATTTTATGGCATAAGAGACTAGGGCATATTAACCTTAGAACCATTGCTAGGCTATCCAAAGACAACCTTGTTAGAGGACTACCTTCTGGTCCCTACAAGAAGGAAGGACTTTGCAAGGCTTGTCAATTAGGCAAGCAAACTAAAAGTAGTTTTAAATCAATTAATAAGAGTGATTCACCTAGGATTTTGTACCTGTTGCACATGGATCTTTTTGGACCCATATCAGTGCAAAGCCTAGGAGGGAAATCCTATACTTTAGTGGTTATAGATGACTTCTTAAGATTCACTTGGGTATTCTTTCTGAAGAAGAAGTCTGATAACTTCAAGTGTTTGACAGATTTTCTCAAATGCATTCAGATTGAGTTCAACACTCACATTGCCCTGATCAGAAGTGATCATGGGACAGAGTTTGATTCTCTTCTCATGCAAGAGTTCTGTTAAAGTGAAGGGATCATGCACACTTTCTCAGCTCCTAGAACTCCTCAATAAAATGGGGTAGCTGAAAGGAAAAATAGAACACTCATTGAATCTGCAACTACATTATTGGCAGATGCTCACCTACCTCTATCCTTTTGGGCTGAGGCAGTGAACACCTCCAACTATGTGTTGAACAGAAGCCTGATACACAAACTGAAGGGCAAGACTCCCTATGAATTACTCAAAGGGAAGAAACCTAAAATAGGCTATTTTAAAGTTTTTGGTTACACTTGTTTTATTCATAATAATGACAAGAAATATCTAGCAAAATTCAAAGCTAAAGCTGATGAAGGAGTGTTTCTGGGATACTCCATGATCAGCAAGGCCTATAGGGTTTATAATAAATCTTCCTGTAAAATTGAAGAATCTGTTCATATTATTTTTGATGAAGCTAACATGTCTTTCAAGGAGAAGAATGCTTCTACCATAGAACCTTTGCAGGTACATTCTCTAGTTGAAGACTTGAACAAACTGCAAGTTGCTGAAAAGAATGAGAGCAGTGATGATGAAGAAGAAGTTCAACATCTGGAAGAAAATCACCTTGAAGAGCCAGTTGTTGTTCCACAAGAGGAAACAACAACACAGGTTGGTGAACCATCAACACCCCCTGTTGATCTAGTAACAACAAGAGACCATCCAATCTCTCAAGTAATTGGAGACATCTCAGCTGGTGTGCAAACTAGAAATCAGGTCAACCAGAACCTGATGCACACTTGCTTCCTCTCTCAAATTGAGCCTCAATCCATTCAAAATGCAGAGCAAGATCCACACTGGATCATTGCAATGCAAGAGGAGTTGCATCAATTTGAAAGGGACAAGGTTTGGGAACTAGTGCCTAAGCCAAAGGATCATCCCATTGTTGGAACAAAGTGGGTATTCAGGAACAAGCTGGATGATCAAGGAGTTATAGTCAGAAACAAGGCAAGGCTAGTTGCTCAAGGGTACTCTCAACAAGAAGGAATAGACTATGACCAGACCTTTGCACCAGTTGCAAGGTTAGAGGCCATCAGAATATTCCTAGCTTATGCTGCTCACAAAGGTTTCAAAGTGTACCAAATGGATGTAAAGAGTGCATTTCTCAATGGGGACATCAAAGAGGAAGTCTATGTTAGACAACCTCCAGGTTTTATCTCTCTAACTCACCCTGATTATGTTTACAAATTGCATAAAGCATTATATGGTCTCAAGCAAGCTCCTAGAGCATGGTATGAGACTCTAGCATGCTTTCTTCTGGAAAATGATTTTGTTAGGGGGAGAGTAGACCAAACTCTTTTTATTAGAACCCATAAGTCCCATACCCTACTAGTGCAAATTTATGTAGATGACATTATATTTGGTTCTACTGATTCAAACTTGTGCAAAAAGTTTTCCAAGCTTATGCATTCTAAATTTGAAATGAGTAGCATGGGTGAGCTGTCCTTCTTCTTAGGACTGCAAGTCAAGCAACATGCTGAAGGCATATTTATTTCTCAAACCAAGTATGCAAAAGAATTGGTTAAGAAATTTGGTATGTCTGATGCATCATGTATGAAAACACCCATGCCCTCAAATGCTGTAATAGATGCTGATGAACATGGGAAACCTGTTGATCAGACAACATATAGAGCAATAATTGGCTCTTTATTGTACCTTACAGTTAGTAGGCCTGATATAATGTTTGCTACATGTATTTGTGCTAGATTCCAAGTTAGCCCTAGAGAGTCACACTTAATCTTAGTTAAGAGGATTCTTAGATATGTTAAAAGTTGTCCAAATCTAGGTCTCTGGTATCCAAAAGATTCAGCATTTGATTTAACTGGATTTTCAGATGCTGATTATGCTGGATGCAGAATAGACAGGAAAAGCACCAGTGGAACTTGTCAGTTCCTTGGTGATAGACTTGTCTCCTGGTTTTGTAAGAAACAAACATCTGTGTCAACTTCAACTGCTGAAGCTGAGTATATGGTTGCAGGCAGTTGTTGCTCATAAATATTGTGGATACAAAATCAGCTTCTAGACTATGGTTACAACTTAGAGAAGTCAAAAATTTTCTGTGATAATACTAGTGCTATCTCTATAGCACAAAATCCAGTCCTCCATAGTAGGACAAAACACATAGAAATTAGGCATCATTTTCTAAGGGATAATGTTGAGAAGAATAAAATTGAACTTCAATATATCCCAACTGATTTGCAAAGGGGAGATATTTTCACCAAGCCTCTGGATGAAAAGAAACACACCTTCTTCCTCAATCAGTTAGGCATGTTAGATGGAGGAAGCCTAAATTAAATTACAAGATTTTGTAAAGCTAAAACAGACCAAGACTAGGCTAAAAATTCTTCTCTTTTTGTGTCTGTAGGATAGTTTTTGTCCCTGAACTGAGCTCGACGTTTTCCCAGAAAACGTCGAACGGAGATCGACGATTTCCCACAAATCGTCGACCGGAGATCGACGGTTCTTGAAGCGTCGATCTGAGTTCAGCACCGCCGTTAGATCTAGGCTTTCCTTCTGTTTGCTCTTTGGTCGTCGAGCGGAGCTCGACCCTCTCAATAACGTCGAACGGAGTTCGACGCTATTGGCGTCTCTTCAGATTCCCTCTGCAGCCCAAATCGTCGAGCTGAGTTCGACGCTTCTTCGAACTGAGCTCTACGATTTTCCTTTTTAGCGTCGAACCCTAATATAAAATCATTTTTCGGCTGCCGCTCGTCGTTTACGCCTTCATACTCTCTGCAAATTCTTTTTCCCTCCAAACCTTCTACACTTGGTCGCGTTTGTTCAATCTTTGCAGGTACAGATGGCTTCAACTGTTGCCGCCCTTTCGAAGATGAAATTCGATACCGGATTTGATATCGATATAAGCTCATTTGATGGAAGCGATCAGCGCTTCAAGGATATTCTCAATCTGTTCAGAGATCAACAACTGTTGGAAATAATGACTTCCAGAATGAAGATCGCTTCAGATGAAATAAAAGAATGGTGCTATTCAGCGACAGATGAGAATGAGAATTCTGTCGTCGGCCTCATAAAAGGGACCCAGGTACAACTGTCCCCGGCTCTCTTAACTGAAGTGTTTCATCTCAGTTCTGGAGAAGATTCCATCGAGTTATCTGAAGAAGAATATGATTCCATGCTTGATCGAATGGGTCACAATGCTGTGAAGCCTAATAAACTGCTGAAGAAGAATCTGTCATTGGAATTTCAGTTTTTGGCTGATGTAGTTGGGAAAGTGCTGTTGGCCAAGCACTTTGCCCATGATACAATTTCAAGATATCAGTTTTGTCTGATGGGAGCTCTGCTGGATAAGAAACTTCTGAACTGGGGATCAATTTTCTTCAATCTGATTAAGAAAAAGCTGAATAAGACTGCTGTCAGCTTTGGGAGAATTCTAGGGGTCTATCTGCATTTCAGATACCCTGAGCTGTTAACCTCCTCTGGGATGTTCATCAATGCATCCAAGAGGCTCTCCTGTGCCCTATTCAGCAAATGGGACTGTCACATCATCAACCCTACAAGAGCTTCTGCACCACTTTCTTCAGGCACAAGGACTGCTTCAGTCACTCCACCAGCAGAAGTGTTGCCTGCCTCTCTTCCTCCTCCAGCTGTCTCTACCCCAGCCATTTCATTCTCACCTCCAATCTCTACCATAGCCATATCTTCCCCAATTACCATTTCTTCACCAGTTTCATCCCCTCCAGCATCTACCTCTGAGGTATTCCTTCCTCTCTTCTCTTACCCATCCTTTACCACCCCATCATATTCTCTTTTAGATGAATCCTTTATGGATGATTCTCATCCTTCCTCTCCTCCTGAGCCTCCCTCTACCTCCTCATTCCAACAAATGATGGAAGACATTTTCTCTCAACCTATCTTCACTCCTTCTCTTACCCCTTCTATCTCCACCTCACCTCATTCTATCTCCTCCTTTCCTATATCAGAACCATCCATTCCCTTACCTCATATCTCCTCTTTCCCCATGCCACCAGCTCCAGCCAACATCCTTCCAACAACCTTCTCTCCTACCTCTGCTCAAGCCCCTCTTGAGTATGTAGATCTATCAGCCCTGGCTGACAGGTTATATGAGCTGTTAGCTCCAAAGCTAACCTCATTACTGGAGACCACTCTGGCTCCACTCCTGACCCATGTCAAGGAGCTGTCTTCCAAGCTATCATCTTTCATTCCCTCTCAGGCAACTTCATCTTCTGGGTGCCTTGATTCACTTATCTCTGAACCAAGGCAGGGGTAGATGCCATATGAAGTAGAGCCATATGAAGTAGTTTTTGCAATGAACCTCCAGAGCCTGCTCTCCAAGTTTAATGCTGGATACTTCAGATTCCTGCCAGTTCCTCATACTGAAGATCTGTCTAAGGCCATTGTGCCTATTTCTGTCTGTAATCCCAGCCAAATTGAAGCATATATAAATTCTTGGAAGGCTGTGGATGTTGTTATGTCCATCTCTGATGCTGCTACTAAGGCCATTGTGCCTCTTGTTGATGATGCTACTACTGCTGTTGTAGATATTTCTGCTGATATTGCTGTTGATTCTGATATGCTTGTTGATGCTTATGTTGTTGATTCTGTTTGCTCTGCTGTTGCTCCCTCTCCTCCTGCTCCTGCTGTTTCTGCAAAGCTTAAAGATCAAGAAGAGTATATCAGAAGAATTGATGATCTGTATGATCAACCTCAGAGTTTTGAGAGTGATCAGTACAGGACAGACTCTGATGATTCTGCTAGCACTATTGTCAAGAAGAGGAAAGCTAGAAGCAAAGCCATGATGTCAGTTCCTCCAGCTACAGCAAAAGACTCCAATGATATTCCCTACTACATTCTGCATGATTGCCCCATTTCTGAGCCATGGATGCAATACTCCAAGAATCAACAGAAGGCTATGAAGAAGAAGAGGAAGCTAGACAAGTATGAAAAAGGATCTTCTCAGTATCAGCCTCCTCCTCCTCCTCCTCCAGATTCTGGTTCAGGCTCAGCCCCTCAAGCTCCAGTTTCCAAACACAGTTCTTCCCAGTCATATCAGAGATCCTATCAAAGGGGACAGCATCAAAGGGGATATCAATCCAGAAGAGATCAATATAGAGGAAGCCAGAGAGGGCACAGATTTCATCAAAGGGAAGGACAAGGCCACTCTGACTCTTCTTCAGGTCCTTTCCCTTACAGGCTGAAAGACTCAATTGTTTCCAGGACTCCTCCTGCTTCTGAATCTCTCAACAGGTATGAACCTCCTGTTCCTTTTGAGGATCCTGAGAACAATCCTTTATCTTGGACAGCAAGAATGAAAGAACTAGCTGCTCTTGATCAATTAAAGAAAGCCAGAGAGCAAGGCATGGACATCTCTAATATAACAACTTTATCAGATCAAAGGAAGAAAGAATTGGAAAGATATGCTTCTACTAGAAAGTTTTTCAACCCATAAGACTACATGAAGCTGCACCCAGAGGCTGTAGTTGCAAGGCCAAGATCTCAAACTTCTCTAGGTGCAGAGGATGATAGAAGATCAAAGAAAGAAAGCCAGAATCCTAACAAAGAAATTTGGTTTAAAAAGGGAACTGAGATGAAGTGAACTGTGTAAGCTGAACATCATTCTCCCTTGGATATTTGCTGTCTTTTATCTGTGATCTGCATTGCTGCTATATATCTCCTCTGCAGTATTGATTTAGCTTTTGTGTTGATGTATGCTTATTTATTTCCTATTTTTGTCTGTAAATAGTAATCCTAACCCAAATAGGGGGAGATTGTTGGAACACCCTATTACTAATTTGGGCAAGGATCACTATGTTTCTCTTAGGAAACCAGGTTGACCTAGTTGTATAGTGTAAAGGTCAACATTAGAATGAGTCTAGGGCTTAGAACTTAGGTTTGAAGCTGCCCCCAAGGACCATTCAAGCTCAGGATTTCAAGCTAAGTAAAGAGATAAAAATAGTCGAACGACGGTCGACTATCGTCGAGCTCAGATCGACGATCGTCGAGCTTAGGTCGACTACTTATGTCCTCAGCCTTCTGCTTTTTGCTGGCTTCGGTCGACTATCGTCGAGCTTCAGTCCGACGATCGTCGAGCTTTGGTCGACGATCTCTGGCTGTGCTTAGGTCGACTATTTCTGGGAAAGTTTAGGTCGACGATCTCTATTTGCTTCAGGTCGACGTTTTCTGTTGAAGTCTAGGTCAACGATCTCTGTCTTAATCAGATCGACTATTTCTGCCAGACCAAGAATTTTGATAGTCGATCTCAGATCGAAGTTTTCTGTCTATTGCTTATCTTCTATATCTCTGAGCTCAGGTCGACGATATTCTAGCTCAGATCGACGTTTTCTGTCAGAATGATCTATTCCTTCTCTGAGCTCTGGTCGACGATCTTGGAGCTCAGATCGACGTTTATTTTGAAAGATCGACATTCTTAAGGATTCAAATACTGCCGGTTTTTGGAATGTTTTCTCAGCATTTAATTTCAAGAAGATTTGCCAGCCATTTTCATTTATTCTGGAACAAGTTTCAAGGTATTATTCAGAGAATGTCTGCTGGACTTTCCTCTGGAAGACAAATCCTTTTTGGAAGGCATTTAATGTCTGATAACGGCTATCTTGGAAGAAATATATTCAGAGAATCAATCCAGAGTCAATACACGATAGAATCAAGAGACACACACTGTTACAGAAGAACAAGAAGAATTAAGCTGTGAAAGATAACCATCCTCTTGCTTACAGAAAAGTGATCAAAGTCTCATCTCAAAGAACTCCAGACACCTCATCTTTCAGCCTCTTTGCTGAAACAATTCTTTGCTGGAGATCTAAAGATCTGAAGACCTATCACCCTAGAGCAAAGCTTCCATTCCTGATTCATTCAGCATCTCAGGGGGAGCCTTGACAACAAAAGATCCACTAGTCTTCTCTCATTTGATTTGTGAACAGAGAAGACAACCTCACCTCTTTACCTTTTTCTTTTTCCTGCTGTAAAGGGTTCTTGAACTCCCTTCAAAAGTTTTGTCTGGTTCTGAGAGCCTTGTCAAAACTCAGTGGTGGCAAGACACCTGATCAAAAAATCCAGTTTTGGTTTTTGAGCACCTTATCAAAAGCTCATTGGTGTCAGGACACCTGATCAACTCATCCTGAGTGAATTCCTACCAAGGGTGGTAGAAGAGTGGATGTACCCAGGTTTTTGGGGAACCACTATATTTCCTTGTGTCTTCTGGTTTATTTGTGTGATTTGTTTGCTGTGTACTGTGCTCTTTACTTCTTGGTTTTTAACTTCTTACTAGCACTCTACACTATATCATAAAATTGAATTTTATATGTGTTGTTTATTTCAACTGTGAAAAATTATTTTAAAATACTCTATTCACCCCCACCCCCCCTCCCTCTAGAGTTGAGATAGATCTTAACCTCACTTTCAAGGGGGGTTTCATTCCTCTTCACTACCAAAAGATGTTTAAAGAATCAATTGGGGAGAGGAGGGGTCAAGGCATGAATTGCCATTATCACCATTAATGGTGAATTTCGGCCATAGAGAAAATCCCTTGAAATTCACCTCCCCTTGGCCCCAATTCGTTTGGAAACTCCTCAAAACTGATAGGGGAGATGAATACTACTTAATTTGTGAAGAATGGAGGAGTGATTCACCTTCCCCACCATGAATGACCCTCTTTCTCACTTTCTCTCTCCTCCATTTTTGGGGAAATCTGAGCTCTCTCTCTCTATCCTAGTCACCCTACACGAAATTGGGTGACATAAATGATAATTACAGCTCCCTTGGACTGATGAGCCAACCTAAATTGAGGCTAGCCCAAGTGGATTGGGTTGGGTCAATTTAAGTGGTTTGACCTAATTAGGGCAAATTGGACTTTTGGGCAAATTGACCAAATGGGTGACCCCATGATGGAGCTTTTGGGTCCATTGCACTCTAAATTAAGTTTAGAATCTAGTGGTGGGGTCAATTTCAAGTTATGGTGGTCGATTGAGGTAGTTAATGAAGGATTGCCCTTTTTGACCTAAGAGGGCATTTTGGTCAATTGGCCAAATTGGAGGCCCCCTGATGGGGCTTTTTGGTCCCCTAGGTCTCTCATGATGCCTTTAACCTAAATGTGGGGTCAATTCCATGTTGTGATGGGCAATTTGGTCAATAGGTGAAGAATTGACCATTTTGACCTAATAAGGGCTTAAGGTTGACTTTGGTCAACTTGACCTCTTTGGTTTGCCCCAATGGGTCTTAGGTGTCACTCTGGACTCTTTAATGGCCTAGGGGTGTTGGGGTGGGGTTAACGAGTCAAGTTGGAGCCCTAAAGTCAAGCCCTAAGTTGGGTATTTAAAGTTTACTATTTGTAGACCAATGTGCATTATCTCTTTTTTTCCTAGGTCTACAAGGGTTTCTAAGCTCCCTGGATTTTGTCATGACTTAGTCATGAAAAAATCACTCTTGGAGGTCTGGTTATTTGGGAGATGTTACAAATCCCAACACATAAAAATAAAAATTTTGTCCCCGAAATTCAGGTTAGGCCTCCGGGGTTTCTACAAAAGGTAATAAAAGTAACATCCCAAAAATTAAATTATACCTGAGGTGAAGAGCTCTGGGTATCTCTGCTGCATCAAGTCCCGCGGCTCCCAGGTATGCTCCTCCTGACCGTGATTTCTCCACAGGACCTTGATTAGTGGAACCTTCTTGCAGCGCAAGACCCGCATCCCCATGTCGTCAATCCGGACCGGCTCTAGGTGAACTGACCGATCAGATGCTACCGGCCCATCCGTGGTATCTATCTGCTGCCCCGGCCGTAGTAGATCCTTCCTAAGGGAGGATACATACAAAACATCGTGCAGGCCCTCTAGTTCTGGCGGCAGCTCCAGCCTATATGCCAAGGGACCAATCTGCTCCAGGATCCTGTAAGGCCCCATATATCTCGGGCTGAGTTTCTTCTTCCGTCCGTGAACTCGTGAAAATCCATGCATCGGTCGTATCTTCAAGAATACCCGGTCTCCAACCTGGAACTCTACCTGACAATGTCTCGCATTATAATATATGGCCTGCCTGCTCTATGCCTCCAGCATCTGATCCTGTATCAGCCTCACCTGAGCCTCGGTGTCCTCAACAAATTCCGAATCCCAACACCTTCAGGTCCTCTTCCTGTATCCATGATAGCAGAGTCCAACACCTTCGTCCGTATAGAGCCTCATAAGGGGTCATCCCTATGCTAAACGGTTGTTATTGTTATAAGAGAACTCGACCAGTGGCAGCAGCTTCTCTTAAGGCTCTCCGCAGTCCAGAATACATAGGTGAAGTAGATCCTCCAAAGTCCGATTGGTGCGCTCCATCTGCCCATATGTCTGAGGGTGAAAGGCTGTACTGAATGCCAGCCGAGTTCCCAAGTAGGTTTGCACTGATCGCCACTCCGTGGACGTAAACCGTCAATCCCGATCCGACACGATCATCCTGGGCAGGCCGTGATAACGGACGAACTGCTCCACAAACTTCCACACCAGCACACCAACCGAATCATCTTTCCTGATCGGGATAAATCTGGCTACCTTCGTCAGCCGATCGACAATCACCCAGATTGAATCGTTCGCCGTCCGAGATCGGGGAAGCCCATGTATGAAATCCATCGCGATATCATCGAACTTCCACTTTGGCACCGAGAGTGGTTGCAAAAATCCTGTGGGGTTCCTGCACTCTGTCTTCACCAGCTGGCATGTCTCGCAGTGGGTCACGAAGTAGGTGATATCCATCTTCATGCTTGGCCAGTACATAGTCTTCTTCAGATCCGCAGTCATCTTCGTAATTCCCGGGTGTACCGAATATCGGCTGTAGTGGGCCTCCGTCATGATATCCTCCCGGACCTGGCCTCCCTCTGGTATATAAACCCGTCCTCTGAAGCACACCAGGCCATCCCTCAGCGTGCAATCTCTAGCAGTGTCTACCTCCAAGGCCCGGAATATCGGCTCCAACTTAGCATCCTACCTCTGCCCATTTCTAACTCGGTCTCGAATGTCATCTGTGGCGCTCATCGCGGCTAGATACTCCTCATAGAGCTCGGGGTCATCAGACGACACCAGCATGATGTGCATATCTTCTAATCTCTGCACCAGCTCCATGGACAAAATCTGGGGCTCAGCTCCTGTAACGCCCCCGATTTTTCTGCGATTATTTAAATTCTCGTTTGGCGTTATGATGACGCGTTTCCATGGCTTGTGCCATTTATGGAGTGTGGTTTAACTCCTTAGAACTGAGTGCCCTATTCTGTAGCCTGTTGGCAATATCTCCCTAGCAAGCCGAGTCGTTTTGGGTGACCCGGTGTGGCCTCTCGGGGGAATGTTTGTGTTTGGCTTTATTTGGGTATAACTCGAGTTCTGTTCGTCGAAAGTTAATTTTGACTTCGCCGTTGTGTTTGTAGCGTGGGTATTTAGCTACGGTGCGAATTTCGTCAAATTCCGAGGTAGTTCGGTTTTCGCGTCGGTTTGGTGTTTTAAGTAATTCTTTAATAAATTATATTATTATATATTAATATATATATATATATTTATATATATATATATTTATATATATATATATATATATAGGATAGAATGAAACCCCCCCCCCCCCCCCCCGTATCATCTTCTTCCCCATTTGAAACCGCCGCTCCTGTTCGCGGAAAACAGAGGAGAAAACCCGCCGTTCCTGCTCCCCTTCGGACGGTGATTCCGGGCTTGTTCGTGGACGGATTTCGATTCCGAAAGCGGCGTTGTCTTGCTCTCTCTTAGATCTTCGTTTCGACGGTAAGATATTTGATTTTCGTGGAGTTTTGGTGAGATTGGGATTTCGGTTTGGAGGTTTTTTTCGCCATTAATGTCCGGGAGTATATTTTTAGGTGTTGCTCCTTCTAGTGCAGAACGAAGAGGAGGGAAAGCCGACAAAGCTTCGCCGAAAATTGAGGCAAGTGGTATTCTTGCCCTTGCCATTGTTGTTCTTTTGAATTTTGGAATGTTTCCCGGTTATCCCTAGGGTAGAAACCATGCTTATTCTCTTATTATCTTGCTAAGTTTTAGGGCTTAGATTCTCCTATGAGCCCCCTCCTTGGGCTGTTTGCTCCTCGTGCTAGTTGTGTTCACCATTTAGACTCCAGATTTGTAGTTCTAGTTGGGTGCTTTTATGGGTGGAGCCGAGAGAGAGAGAGTGATTGAGGTTGTTGTGGTAGGGCTCTGGTTAGAACTAGTCTTGGTAGACTCTCGAGTTTTGGTGTTGAGTGTGGTGCACACACTCAAAGCCAAAAGCCGCCTGGACTTGGCGTTGAGTGTGGTGGACACACTCAAAGCCATAGTTCGGTTTGTTCTTTGCGGCTGAGTGGTGGGGTGATAGAGTGAAAATTTTCGTCTAAGTCAAAATCGACGGGAATCACCAGGTGATTCCCGCCGATTTTGACGTGTATCGTCGGTGATTCCCACCGATCGGCGAGAATCAACCTTGATTCCCGCCGATTCGGCGAGAAACATCCTTGATTCCCGCCGATTCGGCGAGAATCATTCTGGATTCCCGCCGGTTGTCGAGAATCGTCCTGCATTCCCGTCGATTCGGCGAGAATCAGTCGGCATTCCCGCCGACCTTCTCTTGTTGGCGTTGGCTTAGGGTTCTCCTGCGGAAGTGAACTTTGGCGTAGAGTGAGTTGACCTCACTCAACGCCAAAGCTGTTTTGGCGTTGAGGGAGGTAGACTCACTCAACGCCACTGTTAGGTTTTGTGGTTTTGCTGAAGGCGTTGAGGGAGTGGACCTCACTCAACACCATGGCTGTTCTGGCGCTGATTGAGGCTAACTCACTCAATGCCAAGGTCTGGTTAGGCACTGAGTGGATTCCACCCAACGCCGAGCCGTGTTGAGTGACTTCAACATTGTTTCTCTTTCCTCGATTTATGTTCCCGAGTGAGTTTCCTTGATTAAACTTGTAGTTTCCTTGTCGGCCATGTTTTCTTTCCTAAAGGCCGAATCGTGGGTTGTGGATAGTAGTGGTGGTTTGAAGCTCTTCATGGGGGAGGTGTTGTGAAATCTAGCCAAGACCACCCTTATTCTTCTATCTTGCTCCAGGTACGGGCTGGGCAAGGGGGTGGAAGGTCCCTTGTGCTTTATCATGTAGACCCCCAAGCTTGTTGGCATGGAAATTGGTGGTTGGGGGACTGAGTTTGCCTCCAACCCGGATCCATGCTGTTGTTTTGCTACTACCATCTCCCACAGCTTAGGGTGTTAGAAGTTTCTTCCTTGGTAGGTTGCAGTACTTTGGGCTCTTGGTAGCCTAGTAGGCCCTGCAGGATGTAGTTCCTGGGCTGGGTTGTTGCTGTTTCCTTGCACGTAGTGCATTTCTTGTTGTCCTATTTTGGACAGTTGTGACTTTTTCTACTGCATGATTTTCAGTTACTTTTTCCCCTTTGGTTGACTCCTTCATGCAGTTTTTACCTTGTTTTGCTTGCTGAGGTATTCTGTTTTCTTTTGGAATGCCTCAGGTTCTGAGTTGTAGCCAGTTGGGTGGCTAGTTTGCAGTGGTGGTGTTGGTGGTCTCTTGGACTTTGGAGATCCGTTTGCCTTGTTGGTGAGGTAGTTTTCAATACTTTCTTACAGACATACATATGTGCCAGTGGGTTCGTGTCAGGTTGTTGGCGCCCACTGGTAGTTTTTACCTTTGTACTGGATATGTTACTTATGCTGCTACCGTTTTCTGGAGATAGTCTACTTGCTCTGAGGAGGATTTATGCTAGGTTGCTAGTTACTTTTAAACTATAATTATTCTTATAAGTAAGCTCATGATCAGCATATTTTATAAAACTAAATCACTATTTTCTAATCACGCATAAAGACCGTTTTCTTATATATAATATAAATTAAATGTAGAGTCTTGCATAGTATGAGTGGTTCTCTTGGAACTCTTGTACACCCCCTTAGGATGCTAAACCTGAATAAAGTATTTTTTCGCAACACATAAGTATAGTTTTTTTTTTTAACTGTGGACTAAGTGATCCACCAAGCCGAGGGATACGGCCTCTAAAATATAACTGATTTTCTAATCATTAAGCTCATGATTTTCTTTCATAAAGAGTAGTAGTTGGTTTTGCCTGAGCGTCAGCAGTTATCCCCTGCTTGACGTGGCATCATGACGCGCGTTTTCTCATACTTTGATAATTATTTAATTCGGGAAAAATGCGGGTTGTGACAGCTCCGGAGTTAGAGGCTCTCTGACTCAGTGCATCGGCTACTACATTCACCTTCCCTGGGTGGTAGTGCATCTCGTACTAGTAATCTTCTAAAAACTCCACCCATCACCTCTGCCTGATATTCAGCTCCTTCCGCGTATCCACGTACTTCAAATTTTTGTGATTAGAGTATATGTCATAGTGAACACCGTAGAGGTAGTGTCGCCAGACCATTAGAGCAAACACAACCACTCCCATCTCTAGGTCATACACGGGTAGTTCTGCTTGTTCTTCTTCAATTGGCGGGAAGCATAAGCAATCACGTGGTCGTTGTGCATCAGCACTACACCTATGACCTGGTAGGAAGCGTCGGTGTAGACCTGAAATCCTTCCTTCCTTGATGGAAGGGCAAGGACAGGAGCCGAGGTGAGTCGATCCTTCAGCTCCTGGAAAGTCGTCTCGCACTGCGGGGTCCAGACAAAGGGCACGTCCTTCTTCGTCAGAGATGTGAGTTGGAGGGCAATTCGAGAGAATCCCTCCACAAACTTCTGGTAATAACCGGCAAGTCTTAGGAAACTTTGCACGTCTCTTGTCGTCTTTAATGGAGGCCAAGCCCGAACTGCCTGAATCTTAGCCGGGTCCACTGCTTATCCGGCTCCACTGATAATGTGCCCTAGGAAGGCCACCTCCTTCAGCCAGAACTGGCACTTGCTGAACTTCGCATAAAGGCGGTGCTCGCGTAGTCTCTCTAGAGTTAGTGCCACATGTTGTGTTTGCTCCTCCTCTGTCCTCAAGTAAATGAGGATTTCGTCAATAAACACGATGAAGAACACGTCCAGATAATCCTCGAACACCCGGTTCATGAGGCTCGTGAATGCCGACAGTGCATTCGTGAGCCCAAAGGGTAGCATGGTAAACTCGAACAAACCATATCTGCTACTAAAGGCAGTCTTCGAAATGTCCTCCTCTTGAATCTGCAGTTGAGAGTAGCCTGACCTCAAATCCAGCTTCGAAAAAAAATGTGCCACCTCCAGTTGGTCAAACAGCTCATCTATCCTTGACAGTGGATATGTATTCCAAACTGTCAGTCTGTTCAGTGTTGGTTAGTCGATGCACAATCTGAGCTTCCTGTTCTTCTTCTTAACAAATAAAATAGGAGCTCCCCAAGGTGAGGAACTCGGTCTGACGAATCTTGCCTCCACTAGTTCCTGCAGCTGACTCCAAAATTACGCCAACTCCTTCGGGGCCATCCGATAAGGTGCTCTAGATACCGGCTTAGCCCCCGGTACCAACTGGATCTGGAAGTCCTTCTCCCGATGCGGAGGCAGTCCTGGTAGCTTCTCTAGGAATACGTCGGCATAATCCCGAACCACTAGAATGCTGGTAATTTTATCGTGGGTCTCTTTCATCTCGAACAACACCTGATACACCTTGTCCCCCTGCAGGTGGGCCTTGACGGCCTGAATAGAGGAGAGTAGGTAACGGGAGACGGGAGTGGTACCTTCGAAGGTTGCGTAAGTGTTGTCGTATCGTAGCACGACCCTCCTTGTCAGGAAATCAATCTGGTAATGATTCCAGATAAGCCATATCATGCCCAAGACGAAGTCGAAGTCCGGCATTCTCAAGATCTTCGTAGGAGCCTCGAGCGTCAAGCCATCTATGGTCACTTTCAGGACGCACTTCTCGGTAGACTTGATCTCCATCCCGTTGGGGAGACGCACCCTCCTAGCGACTCTTGTATTGTACCGAATGGTCCAGGTCCTTAACGAAGTCCTCTGAAATGAAGTTGTGTGTCGCCCTCGTGTCGAATAGGGTATAAGCAGGTTTGCCTCATACCATCAGTATTCCTAAATCAATTAGAAAAATCTTTGGTCTAAGGTTTTCTCGCCTAGGTTGTACAGTTGTTCTACTAGTTCTCAATAAGGAAGGTAGCAAAATCATAAATAAATTACTCTTATACCTGTTATAACCCTGTTCGGGTTCTGAGGCTACGCAAGATCCAGAGCATACATCTGCTCCCTGTTCGGCTTGCAGTCGCCGCCCTGAAATCCACATCCGCGACCACGTCCTCGGCCTCCTAGCTGCTTAACTAGTGGGCCACCTCGAGCTACTGGTGGGGGCCCACCCCTCATAAAGCAGTTGGCATAAATGTACCCTGGCTGGTGACAATAGTAGCACGCATATGGGGGAGATGGTCCCTCCCCTAGCCTCGGCACCTCCCGCATCTATAGTGGCTGCGGGGTAAGCACTGTCTGCTCCCTCTGCTCCTGCATTTATTCCTTACAAGGTCGATCCCCGTTCCTTCTCTCTCCCATGACCCGGCCTCTCTGCTAGTCCCTTCTTCCTCCAAGAACTGCATCATCCCCGGGCCTCTTCCTGCCTCGAACAGCGAGCTGGTCTGCCTCCATCTTCTTCTCCATCTCCAAGATTCAGCTTATAGTCCCATCAGATACAAACAACAGGACCTGCCTCAGTTCGTCACAGAGACCCTTATAAAACCTCTTTTTGTTGCCCGCCTCGTCCAGCTGATATGAGTCTGCAAACCGGGCCAAATGTGTGAACTCCCGGTGGTATTCCAGCACTGTCATGTTGCCCTGCTTCAACTGCAAGAACCGATCCTCCAGCTCATCTCTTGCAGACTGCGGCACAAAGTGCTCCAGCAATGCTGCCCTGAACTCCTCCCAAGTAATGTCTGCGGCCTCCAATCCCGCATAAGTGGTGTCCATCACTTACTTCCACCATCTCTTCGCGTGTGACTCCAAACAGGAGACGGCCAAAGATACAGCCATATCCGTCGGTCACCGTATCCCCACCAGCATCTCGTACACGATGTCCAACTACTCCTTCGTACGTACTATCATCTCCATCCCGAGGTATGATGGGGGAGCAAGGCCTCGGAATATACTCAGCCAGTTTGCTCCGGGGTTTGGCTGAGGAGCCGGAGCCTGGTGTGTCCTGAATGCCTCTAGTATGGCCGTCAAGGTCTGCCCCACCTCCGTTTGCTGAAACGGAGTCGGAGCTGGCGGGGGTGGAGTCGCACTCGAGGCCGGAGGTGTCCTCTGCTGCGGGGTAGGGTTCGTTGCAGGCTACAAAAGACAAGCTTCTTTTAGTAAGGTGACCTATAAAACTTTGTTATGAGTCAGCATTAGCATGTGATTCCTCCTATGGGCACATCATTGCTTCCACTACTAGTTTGTCCTCAAACTAAGCCCACGCGGGGTGTCCCAGGGGTTGTGGACTACTTCCTGCCGGATCGAGGTTTCCTTTGATACCACTTGTAAGACCTCTTTTTTTCAACTCCGGGGTCTTAGGCCTAGAACTGCCGTTTTGCGGTGACTCCATCCCCCAGGAAGGTCGACACCACGAAATGCCAATTTTACCGGCCATCTCGATCACCAACGACATGAAGTATAAAATAATGAAATAAACATCCAAGTCCACAATATAATACATAAAGAGGAAAACACAGCCACATGTCCACATCATAACAGTCTAAAAGAGAAAACAACGAAACAAAGTAAAATGGGCTTATGTCCGGTATATCATATCCTCACTACAAGTCACTCGCAGAAGCAAATCTAAAACTAAGGGTCACCACTCACGGATCCAGAAGTCGGTGCACCCGAGCTAGATTCGCCCACCTCTATCTGCACCGTACTCCGCTGGTGCTGCATCTCCTGGGGATGCTCCCTGTCTCCCATCTGGTGCACCTAAAATGTTATGGTCAACCGACCGTCAGTCAAACTAGACTCAGTCACAATCCCCCACCACTCTCCCAGTGGCTCCTAGGCACCGAGCGGAGAGGAGTGAAGAGGAGGACAACAAGGCAGAGTGTATAACAAACAGATGGCTCCTAAACTAACAGAGGTATGACAGTAAAACATAATAGGAGTATAACAGTAAACTAAAGTGCTGAGCAGTAAGGTAAATATAAAAGAACTGAATAGAAAGTAAGAACCGTAACAAAAAGTAACCATTGATTTATAGGGATCAACCCTATAGACCAAGGGATCGTTTTGAAGGGCCTATCGTATAAAATGTTCCATACCAATCTATACGATAGGTGACAGGTTAAAATGCAATGATTTATGCGATGCTATGTTATGCCATGAATCATACAAATGCAACACACGCACCTGACTCTATGCGCACAGACCTTTAGTTCCCCGATTTTGGAGTTAGCTAAACTCTCAGGAGCCTCCCGTTGTGGAAAACGGAGACAGTGGGCTGGGCCGCCACACTCCTAGACTGGCATTCACACTACCTAGCCTAGCCCTTACGTACGCCTCAACACTAAGAACACACAGTGGAGCCCCTGCGTACTAATGCTGGCAAATCCACCAATCTTTCTTTTGCCAAGTGACATCCACACACACCGAGTCAACGTATTGACGTTAGTGCGAAAGACCGTCCAATACCGAAGACCCACCACATTTATGCACATGCAACATGACAATTTATATATATATACTTCCGAGCATCCAGCTCACCGGACTACCAAGTCCACCAAGCTTCGAGCCTATAGCTCCCCGGACTATCAAGTCCTCTTATCTCTATAACGAAAGCCCACCAACCGTGGGTCTAAACTATCCATTCATTTCCAATTTAGCTAAGATAAGTGAACGTGTGTGTGTAGGATGGTATTATTATTAGGAGTTGCTCTTGTTCAAATTATCCTTGCGATTTAAGGTTAACCTTGGACTGTCCAGGGCCTACCCGGTGAAGGGTTCTCGAGGGCACTAGGAACTACGATGGGCTGAAGCCCAAAACTCCCTTTTTCAAGGCACTTATTATTATTGTTTTCTACCCGTGACCAGCCCTTTATTAATATTTCCGTTAAGCTAACCCTAAGTACATTTGACTCTCTATGCTAGCCTAGACTACCTCTTCTTACTATTCACACACCAAATGTTATATAACATGTACACGGGAAACACCCCAAATACTCTTCCAAATGACCTAAGATTATTATGAGGTAACTATTATGTCAAATATGCGACAAATCCAGAAACTAATAATTTTTCTAATTTAACTGATATTTTATTTATTTTCCTAAAAAAATCCAAATGCCGTAGTTTTGAATATGAAGTACCTTTTTCAGTCATGCAAAATGCTTCACAAAATTATAATAAATACAAGGAAGCTATTTTACTATAAATTCAAAGTCTCCCAATTTTCGAGCAAGGTTTAAACCTCTGATCTAAATTTTGAATATAAACCCATAAAAATCAATTAAAGAAACAAGTGCTGCAAATAAACTTCAAGAAATTTTAAGAAATTTTAAGCATAACTATAATGACCAATAAACACTCCATGCCAAGTTATCTAATTTTTTAGTGAATAATGAACTCTAATTTTAATTTTGAACAATATTCGACTTTTATAAATTAATGAAATAAGTACAGAAATTATACATCTAAAAATTGAGATAAAATTTACACATGAGCATATTAACCTAATAACACCACTGATTAAGTTTCATAATTTTCCAACAAGTATTGGGCTTTGAATCTATTATTAAACATGTTTCCATACTTATAAGCTTGTGAAGTAAGTACTGGAAATGTGCATCTAAAATCTATAACAAAATTTAGGTATGAGCACAATCATTTAAAACTTCCTCTGCCCAAATTACATAATTTTCCAGTAAATAATGAGATCATAATAAACAAATGATTATCAAGTGCTAACACATGTATTGCAAAGGAGGTACTAAAATTATTATTCCAAAATTTCTAATAAATTTACTAGAGACTCATACTAATCATATGACTACACTACCCAAGTTTTACAACTTTTCACAGAGTTTTAATAGCCTAACATACAATTATAAGATTTGTGCCCTAAACTAGGGTTAGGGTTTTGAGGGGTTTAACAACCTCTAAATCCAATAAGATTTTTACCAGAGGATTTTACCTACCCTTGAGTCCTCTCCATAAAATTTGAGTCATTTCATGATCATATGACCCCATGACCTTCAAAGACTAGGTTAGCATACAAAGAGCCTACCCTAGAGTTTTATGGCTCCACCCTTCAACTTCCACCCAAAATCAGTGGTGGGGGTGTTTTATGTGCTAGGAAGGCAGAGTGCCAGGTTCCATCATCTTTGGGTGAGGTTGGCTAACTCAAGAACACTTAGAGCACTTTTGCCCTAATTTGACCTAAATGGGCCAATCTTTTCCTACAAAAATACACTATCAAATCAAACCCAAATGGGGTGAATTTTTAACAGAACCTTATAATATCCACCAAAATCACCCACCAGAATTTTGGGGGATTTTGAGGTGTTTAAGGCACCTAATTAAATTATATATGGTTTATTAAATTATTCCAAAAACTATAGAAAAATGTTTTCCAAAAATTCTGATTTTTAGATAGTCTAAGGGGAAGGTTATGAGAAGCCTATATTCCAAATTTCAAAGCATTTGGATCAGTGGTTTGGTGTGGGCACTAATTGTAATGTCTGGTCACACCTATGTATAGGTTGCACCAAAATGAGTGTTGTGGTCACACCAGATATCCAAATTGGTTCAAATTAATTTTAACTTAAACTAAGCTTCAAGCACTACAATTTTCATGTTGGCCACTTTTATAGTAAAGGCCTCTAAGTACCTCATATTTCGGGTTCAATGTAGTGCATGCTCAGGGAATAAAATAATCACAAATATTATAATTATTTACTTGATCTATTTGAACGACATCCATTCATCTTCTTCAATCAGCCAAGGGCCAAGATTTCCCGTGTCTGTAGCATCTTCCAGCCAATTTTCCGGCCACCACGATCACCTCCCTGGCTGGCGAGCACCACCGCCACCTCTGTTGATGTCATGGCTAGCGTTTGGCGGCGACCACGCCGCTGGAGGCGGCGGTTTCCGGCGAAATCATAAGAGTATAAATTCATGGAAATCCGAATTTTCTTCCTCTCCAATTGGGCTCAATTGAGACCGATTTCTCCACCTAAAATGATCTAGATCTAGCACTGGGAGAGGGGAAGAGGATCGGACCTGATTTGGAGGGTTTAATCGCGTCGATCGTTGATCCACCAAGGCCAACTTTTGAGCTTTGGGATCCATGTTGAACCTTGCATAGAGGTCTCAAAACCTTCAGGAAAGAGGGGGGGTTCATTCCTCTCCACTCCCTAAATATGTTTAAAGAATCAATTGGGGAGAGGAGGGGTCAAGGCATGAATTGTCATTATCACCATTAATGGTGAATTTCGGCCATAGAGAAAACCCCATGAAATTCACCTCCCCTTGGCCCCAATTCGTTTCGAAACTCTTTAAAACTTATAAGAGAGATGAATACTAATTAATTGGTGAAGAATGCAGGGGTGATTCACCTTCCCCAGCATGAATGACCCTCTTTCTCACTCTCTCTCCTCCATTTTTGGGGAAAATTGAGCTCTCTCTCTCTCCTAGTCACCCTACACGAAATTGGGTGACTTAAATGATAATTACAGCTCCCTTGGACTGATAAGCCAACCTAAATTGAGGCTAGCCCAAGTGGATTGGGCTTGGTTGGGTAAATTTAAGTGATTTTACCTAATTAGGGCAAATTGGACTTTTGGGCAAAATTACCAAATGGGTGACCTCATGATGAGGCTTTTGGGTCCATTGCACTCTAAATTAAGTTTAGAATATAGTGGTGGGGTCAATTTTAAGTTATGGTGGTTGATTGAGGTAGTTAATGAAGGATTGCCCTTTTTGACCTAAGAGGGCATTTTGGTCAATTGGCCAAATTGGAGGCCCCCTGATGGGGCTCTTTGGTCCCCTAGGTCTCTCATGATGCCTTTAACCTATATGTGAGGTCAATTCCATGTTGTGATGGGCAATTTGGTCAATAGGTGAAGAATTGACCATTTTGACCTAATTAGGGCTTAAGGTTGACTTTGGTCAACTTGACCTCTTTGGTTGGCCACAATGGGTCTTAGGTTTCACTCTGGACTCCTTGATGGCCTAGGGTTGTTGGGGTGGGGTTAAAGAGTCAAGTTGGAGCCCTAAAGTCAAGCCCTAAGTTGGGTATTTAAAATTTACTATTTGCAGACCAAGGTGTTTTATCCCCCTTTTTGCAAAGGTCTGCAAGGGTTTTTCAGCTCCCTAGATTTTGTCATGACTTAGTCATGACAAAATCACTCTGGGGGGTCTGGTTGTTTGGAGGATGTTACAAATCTCAACACATAAAAATAAAAATTTCCTCCCCGAAATTCAAGTTAGGCATGCGGGGTTTCTACGAAAGGTAATAAAAGTAACATCCCAAATATTAAATTATACCTGAGGTGAAGAGCACCAAGTATCTTTGCTGCATTGGGTCTTGCGGCTCCCAGGTATGCTCCTCTTGACCGTGATTTATCCACAAGACTTTGACCAGCGGAACCTTCTTGCGGCGCAAGACTCGCATCCTCGTGTCATCAATCAGGACCGGCTCTAGGTGAACTGACCGATCAGATGCTACTGGCCCATCCATGGTATCTATTTGTTGCCCCGGCCGTAGTAGAGCCCTCCTAAGGGAGGAGACATGGAAAACATCATGCAGACCCTCTAGTTCCGGCAGCAACTCCAGCCTATATGCCAAGGGACCGATCCGCTCCAGGATCCTGTAAGGCCGCATATATCTCGTGTTGAGCTTCTTCTTCCGTCCGTGAACTCGTGAGACTCCATGTATCGGTTGTATCTTCAAGAATACCCGGTCTCCAACCTGGAACTCTACCTGACGATATCTCACGTCGTAATACTTGGCCTGCCTGCACTGTGCCTCCAGCATCTGATCCCGTATCAGCCTCACCTGAGCCTCGGTCTCCAACCTGTAAGTTTGTATAAAATATTGTAACACTTTTTTGTGAAGAGAATATATGTTGTAACAAATTTTTTGCTGTCTTTCTTATAGTTGTATGCAAATTTTGGGACGAAATTTCTATAAGGAGTGGAGGATTGTAACACCCTTAAAGGAGTAGGAAGCAACAAGCCGAACGTCGAACGGAGTTCGACAATTGCCGAACGGAATTCGAGGAACGCCGAACAGATTTCGGGAAGTTCGAGGAACGTCGAGCGGAGTTCGAGGAACGTCGAGCGGAGTTCGAGGAACGTCGAGCGGAGTTCGAGGAACGTCGAGCGGAGTTCGAGGAACGTCGAGCGGAGTTCGAGGAACGTCGAGCGGAGTTCGAGGAACGTCGAGCGGAGTTCGAGGAACGTCGAGCGGAGTTCGAGGAACGTCGAGCGGAGTTCGAGGAACGTCGAGCGGAGTTCGAGGAACGTCGAGCGGAGTTCGAGGAACGTCGAGCGGAGTTCGAGGAACGTCGAGCGGAGTTCGACGAACGTCGAGCGGAGTTCGACGAACGTCGCGCGGAGTTCGACGAACGTCGCGCGGAGTTCGACGAACGTCGCGCGGAGTTCGACGAACGTCGCGCGGAGTTCGACGAACGTCGCGCGGAGTTCGACGAACGTCGCGCGGAGTTCGACGAACGTCGAGCGGAGTTCGACGAACGTCGAGCGGAGTTCGACGAACGTCGAGCGGAGTTCGACGAACGTCGAGCGGAGTTCGACGAACGTCGAGCGGAGTTCGACGAACGTCGAGCGGAGTTCGACGAACGTCGAGCGGAGTTCGACGAACGTCGAGCGGAGTTCGACGAACGTCGAGCGGAGTTCGACGAACGTCGAGCGGAGTTCGACGAACGTCGAGCGGAGTTCGACGAACGTCGAGCGGAGTTCGACGAACGTCGAGCGGAGTTCGACGAACGTCGAGCGGAGTTCGACGAACGTCGAGCGGAGTTCGACGAACGTCGAGCGGAGTTCGACGAACGTCGAGCGGAGTTCGACGAACGTCGAGCGGAGTTCGACGAACGTCGAAAGGAGTTCGACGAACGTCGAAAGGAGTTCGACGAACGTCGAAAGGAGTTCGACGAACGTCGAAAGGAGTTCGACGAACGTCGAAAGGAGTTCGACGAACGTCGAAAGGAGTTCGACGAACGTCGAAAGGAGTTCGACGAACGTCAAAAGGAGTTCGACGAACGTCAAAAGGATTTCTCGAGTAACAGCGGCGTCGGCTGGCTGGTCAAAGTGGTTAGGTTGACTTTTCAACTCCAATCCAGGACAATGCTTCATTTTGATGGAGTGATCGTGTGGTTGGGGTTTACCCGAGGCCACATATGTAGAGGGGTTGGGATGAGGAAATCATTATTTCCTTCTCACTCTCTCTCTCTCTTCATTTCATCCAAGTTCTTGAGAAGATAACTATAGGCTGGAGCTAAGGGTTTGGGCTGACCTTTGTGAAGGTACTGAAGGAGATTCCCTCATCGGAAGCGGGATCCGAGGCTAGATCCGTGAAGGGGAAAGTGAGGCGCTCATTTCCATCCACGTAGAAAAGCTTTGTCATGGCTCCAAAGTGAACTACAAGGGTAACGACCTCTTGCTTGGACAAGTGAAGTCCTAATTTGCATGGAATCCTCCACCAAAAGGTGGAATTGTTAAGATAATTCTGTGGGTTGATACGTGTTATCCCCAATTAAATTTGCATATAGATCCGGAAATGTGTAGTACGGAATAGGCATGCTGTGTGAAGCCCATCCGGATAGGTTGGTCTGGATTGGTGATGCTTTATTTTGCGAACCGGAGAAGACACCGCATATAAATGAATTTTTTAGGGAGTCGGTGGGTTGTGCCTGTGAAGTGGAGTAATATGAAGTATTGGAGTGGGGTTCCAGAAAAATACCTTAGGAATTCATGTGTTGTATACCATGGAAAGACCATTGTTTCTGGCACTGCAGGATACTGCATGGTTTGGATTGAGTTTGGGCGCAGAAAGAGAGTTTCTGTTGGCCACGCCATGCGATCGTAATTAACGATGGAAATAACACCCTTTTTATTGTGAAGCCAATCTTTGGAGGACAGTGTGGCTATTGTAAGCTGCGAGCTATTAAAGGCCATCGAGCCGAACGGATAAGGGGAAGCCGGCCCGTGTTAGTCTAGACATTGAATTGGCGATTTGAGCAACGGGCAAGGATTAAACTATCTCCGCGTTATGGTTGTCTAACTTGAGTGCCTGGGTTATTGGCATTAGTTTGGATTACATAATGAGAGTCTTGGGTTGAACACCATCAAGACTAAAGTCTCCGGCCATGGGCCGTGGAGCATGAATGCTCAATGTTTACCGCTGGGTCTGGGACCTTTTGAACGGTGGTGGGACCCTGGGAAATCTAGTACACCGATAATGTGCCCTGAGTACACAGAGCATCGGGTCATGTGGCCGGTGTTTGTGATATATTGCAATGTGCGGTCGTGCGCTTTCTTGGGATATATCTGTTATGATTGTATTGCTTGTAGGGATTAAATCGCTATCCCGGGTTAGGGGTGGGGTCGTTATAATTGGTCAACTGAACGCTGAACATTGCCTTGTTTATCTCCCTTATAGTGGAATGTCCCTATGCAGGTGCTGGACCGAGCGGGAAATAACAGGCTGAAGCATTTGCTGCTAAGCTGGCCCTCGAAGGCCGAGAGGAAAAGTTTTACTATTTTCATGTGTGGACATCCTGCGTGCCGATGTATGTAATCCACACATGTGAAGTATAACTTTAAGGTCTTAAGGCCAAACACTTTTGTGCATTTCTGTATATATTCATGTGGTATATATAAATGTGGTAGTTTATATATAGTGGACATTCATGACTATTGAGTCCAAGATGACGAGATGGAAATTAAGGTCTTAAGGCCACGACGCGGGTCAGCCTCACCTTACCCGCTCATACATACATAACCACATTATATTTCAAGGCTGGCACTCACGACCACCACAGCTGGGCACTCTAAGCATACAACACAACGCATTGGCCCCCCAGTCTCCAAGATACAAGTCTCATAAACATAGCTATTTGGGAGCTATTGCTGGTGGTAGTACTACCGCCCGACGGTACTAACAGAACTTTCATTCTGCTACAATCATGGGTGTTTTCCTAGAGACCACCTTCAGTACTCTCTACAGCAACCTGCAACACCTCGGACTCCATAAACTACATGTTTAACCACGAAGTCTTCTATGACACGCAAATTAATCATCACCAATCCAGACCAACCTGTCTAGATGGGCTTCATACAACATGGATATTCCATACTTCAATTTTTGATTCTATATGCAAGTTTATTACTTGGGATATCATCTATCAACCCGTTGGAAACTTCCTGCTCCTCACCAATTGGTGAGGGTTTCCATGCACATGCCAAATAAGAACTTCACTTGTCGAAGAAGGAAGATTAATACCCTTATAGATCGCGTAGGAGATATGAAATCACATGAGATTCGGATAGAAGCATTCGCAACACCTTCCTCTCCACAGATCCAACGGCTCGCAAATCTGTTCACAAGAACGCCTTCATAGCTTTCCTAGAGGGTTGGATCTATCTTCTCCTTCTCTCCTATCCTTTTTCTTCTTCTTTCTCAAGTTCTGAGTGAAAGTGAGAGCGAGAACAATAAAAATAAGGAGAATTTTACACTCATCCCTTTTAACCTCCGGCCACGGGCCAAACATCATCCATTTGTTCTCCAGGCCAAAAAGAATGAATGGATATGATTCAACTGGACATTCTTTTTAAATCTGTTACCATTGCGTGGTAGCTTTCTATCGACTTCCAGTAGCTTAGGCGGTGGCCGCTTGACCCAATCAGCGTCGCTTTGCCACTTAACAACCGCCTGAACCTTATCCGACATGTGGCATGCTATCGCTAGTGGTATCACTATTGCCTGGCTGTAGCAACTTAACGCCACGCTTTCTTGATGCCAACAAATCGACACCCTTGGCTATTCTCGACGCCCATTACTTAACGCTCGCTACCTCCAGCAGTACCTAGCTATCGTCAGGCGGTAACTTCCAGTAACCAACCAAACTATTTTTTCCAAGCATGAGAAACCTCGGTTGTTACAGGAACCGTGGAGGACTTAGTTAAATATTCTTGATTAACCTAAATCATGGATTAAGTATTGATTAATCAAAAAATAATTAAGTATTAATTAATTGAAGGAGCCCAATGTTGAGTAGTGAACTCCTAATGATAATATTGGACCGTAAAAAGAGCTTGGTAGCTCCTGATGAGTCTGATATTTATAGAGTTTTTCGGACTCATCTTCGCTAGATTTCATGCGCACACACTTCACATTTGGTTCGTTATTGTTTATATTTCCCTTGTTTTGTATTTGTACACGAAGTGCACTTTTTGCATGTTGTGGTGCGTAATTGTGCTATATTTTGATGTGGGTAATTACATAGTGCACCCCCAATGTTTTTTTATGTTTGTATTGTAGTTTTGGACAGGCTAGGAGTGTGCCCAATCTAATTTTAGAATTCCGAGAATTCGCACGGTCTTGTGATTTTCCTCCGCGCATGGGCGTTTTGCCTGTGCGTGATCTTTGTGCTGAAATTCTGGATTTTTCCTACGCTCGTGTGATTTGGTCACGCACGGTTGATTTCAACCGTGCATGAACAAATCGCATTAGCGTCCTGTTTTGTCTAAAAATTTTTTGTTTTTAATGGTTGTGTGTTTTCTTCACGCGCGGAAGGATACAACCGTGCGAGAAGAAAATCGCATGGGATGGTGTTTGGCCTAATAAATATGTGTTCTGTCTTTACCCGTGTTTTTTGCCCATGCACGGTTGTTTCAACCGTGTGTGAGGAGAAACCGCAAGGGCGGACCCTCGGCCCGTAGTGATAGATTTCGTAAATATCGCACGGTTCGATCGCACAACCATGCGTTCGATTGTGTGTGACCAATTTTTTGACGATTTTGTATTTAAGCGCAGATTTTCGCCTTATTTTTTTTTTCTTCATGTTTCGCGCCCAGAGCTCTGAATCCACCCTATTTATCAGCTCCATCGCTGCCCCATATTGGGAGGTGCTCTGGCCATCGTAAGAGTGAGGAGCGCCTCCATCCCATAATTTCCATCTCGTCATCGTGAGAGTTGCTACACTAGCAAGTGCTAGTGTCATGTGCTGTGAAGAGGTGATTTTGACCCTCATTCCTCCTGTAACGCCCCGAGTTTCTTCAAGCAGGGAAAGTTACCACATAGCGATAACGATATCGCATGGCGGTAGTGTCAGGTTTCGATATCGTCGAGTAAGGCGTGTTGACTCGACGTATTGTCTACCGCGCTGTGGATGGGTGTTATCACGCGGCATTATCTAGGCTATTTATTTAGCTGACCTCTCGGTAAGTTATCCCTCAGCGGTAGGGATACCGCAGGCGGTAGCTTGGTCAATTTATTTAGAGAAGTTCTCGAATTTCTACCGCGCGGCAGTAGTAACCGTTGTTAGCTACCGCGTGGAATTAGTATCCTATCGTGCAGCGATAGCGAATCTGTAATGATGTGGCCACGTGTCGGGCTGTGGTTGGAGGACCTGGGTGGTGGCTCACGAAACGAGGCGTTGATTAGCGGTACCACGCGGCGGTAGCTCGATATAAAGTCTTAAAGTGAAGGTTTTTCCTCATTTCTTTGGAAACTTTGGGCTGAGCAGCTGTAGTAGGAAGAGAGAAATTCATTCGAAGGAGATCTCGCCGTAGTTGGATTTTTGGGCTCGAATTTGCGGGACGACTTTGAATCTAAGGAGGCAAAGTCGAAACAGTCATTTTCATCCGGCTAAAATCTCTTCCATGGCACCAAAACAGACTTCTAGGGTAACGATCCTCTTCCTTGGACATGTGAAGTCCTTCATTTTGGCATTTGAGGGCAGACGCTCCATGAACACGTGGAAGTGGTTCTCCCGACAGGTAGATCTGTGTATCCCCGTTAGTCTTGCATTTTGATCCAGAATCAAAGTACAGAATAAGCATGCTGTGTGAAGCCCGTCCGGATAGGTTGGTCTGGATTGGTGATGTTTGTATACTTTGTATGTCGGAGAAGACTCCATGGTAATCGCGTAGATTTCGGAGTCGCGGGGTGTGCAGATGATTGCATTGAGAGTACAGGAGGTAGACTCCAGGAAAACACCTGAAAATGGGGGAAGAATCGATAGTCTGTCCCCTACCGCGCGGCGGTAGCGCTACCGCCGGCGATAGTTCCCAGTGAGCATTGTATTGATTGTGAGTCCTATCTCTTGAAGACCCGGGGGGTCAGTATATGTAAGCTGAGAGCTTGTATTACCCATCTTAGGTGGTCGTGAGTACCAGCCTTTGAACATAACAGAGTTATGTATGATTGTAAATGGGAAAGAGGAGGCTGGCCCGCATCATGGCTTGTTGTGCTCGGTGATTTGAGCAACGGAAAAGAGCTGAACTGTACCCAACCCTATGTCGTCCGACTTGGAGTGAGTCAATGAGTGTATCTAGAGGATCACCGTGACTTTATCGTAGCCATAGTGGCGAGTCTTTGGCTTCATCCCAGAAAGACTAGAGAATGCTCAAGATATGCTAACTGTCGCTGAGAATGGAGGTGGGACCCTGGGAATTCTGATACAACGGTAATGTGCCCTGAGTGGACGGGGTATGTTGCCGACAGTGCCAACGTTTGTATTGAATTGTGCTTAAGTTGCATGTTCTAGATACCAATATTTGGTTATACTAATGTCTGTAGGGAAGGAGCACCGCCACCCCGAGTGAGGGGTGGGGTCATTAAAATTTGGTCAGCTAATGCTGATTGTTGCTATTGTTTGCCACCGTGTGGTGGAATGTTTCATGCAGGTGCAGCCGAGCCAAGCGGGAAATAGTGGGCTGGAGCCCAGGATTGCTAAGCTGTCCCTTGAAGGCCAAAGCGAATTACCCGTTTACTTTATCGTTCATGTGTGGTAGGCCTGTGTGCTGATGTATGCAAGACAATTTTATTTAAGTTGAACAATGTAAGGCCTTAAGGCCAATACTATCTATGTATTTAGTTTGTCATTCCTACTCTTTGTGTTAGTGGACATTTAATTGGTTGGGTTCCTTTTAACCTTTAAATTACTTCCGCTAGAATGCACTATGTGATAGGATGCTTGATATTGGATTATGGTTTCAATTAGTAACTCCTTTGACTGTTAGTAGTATATGGCGTCGGGCCCCGGCCGGACCTTCTGTTATATGTTATTTGACGGATGGGGGTACCAGAAGTTGTTATCAGACTCTGGTGTCGGTCTTTCTTATTTGAATTTGTGGGTGAATTCTTTTAAGGGGTGGTGAGCACATGTATGTGCGTTACCGTTATAACATAAATAAAATCCATGAATATCCACTTAGGAATGAAAATACACATGTTTGAGGAACCTGCGTGTTCCTATGATTGCTTTTTGGCAATTTTTGTCACATAATTGAGTGTTTCACGATTATAGGTGACTGGGAGTGGTGTAGAGCAGTTACAACGTCAGTACTCTGCGGAGAGTAGTGCAATCATTGCAGCGCCTGCAACCCCTCCTATTGAAACCATCCGAATGGTAGCTGAAGCGGTGTTCGTTGTGATCAATGCCCAATCAGGGAGGCAAGTGAATCCTTATACTCTTGGATTAGGTCACATACCGCTTAGCGTAGTAGAACCTATAGTGGCGGATCAAGTAGCGGCAGAGTCCGTAGTGTAGAGGAGAGACATTGAAAAACAACTAAATCACGTGATGAGTTTTAATCCACCAGTGTTTGTGGGGACTGAGACTCCAACGCAAGCTAAGGACTATCTTTCAAGGGATAAGAGAGTCATGTCCGCAATAGAGACTGAGGAGTGGCAGAATGTTACGATATCCACTTTCCTTTCTGATGGTGAAGCAAAATTATGGTGCGATGAGTTAGAGCTACATCACTTTGCTAGGAGGCATCTCTCTGATATCTCGATGGAGGAGTTCTCGAGATTAATTCTGGCATGGTTCTCCCATCAACATAGAAAATAGCAATGGAGAATTAGTTTCAGAGACTGAATCAGGGTGAGAGTAGCGTGGATGACTACCTACATGAGTTCACGAGATTGGGACGTTATGTTGGCTCTACTTTTATTGATGAGGAGGGCAAGACCAGCCGGTTCTACGAAGGACTGTGTGACAATTTGAGGTTGCTACTCTCAGGTCCTATAACGCAGGGCTTTCTAGTCCTGGTAAATACAACCCAATCTCTGATCTGATGAGGGTTCAAGGTAAGAAAGACTCGGCGGTGAAGAGATCAGAATTCAAAGTTCCAAGTTCATTGAAGCCTGGGCATCGAAAGTGGTACAAGAAACCCAAAACTTCTAGACCGACTACGTCATCGGCTACTATTGAAGCATCGTCGGGGCGAGGAGGCCCAACTCTTTGTTATAATTGTTGCAAGCTGGGTCATATAGCCCGCGACTGTTGGAGTGGCAAATCGGAGAAGAAGGCGGGAGCATCCTATGCTAAAAAGGGGAATGCGGTGGAGTCAACTGCATCCCATCAAGCTCCAGCCCAACCAAGAGTCTACAACCTTGGCCAGCAAGAGGCCATCAAGCAAGGCGATGTGGTGACAGGTATGTGTTAGATTTTAGCCGTAATAATTTGCATACCTTGCGCCTTATGCTTTGGTCATATGACTGTCGTGTTTTAGGCTTTGTCATGATTATGGACTGTCCAGCTCGAGTACTGTTTGATACAAGAGCTTCACACTCTTTCCTATCATAGGAACTCGCATCACATATCGGAGTGCCCTATTATGTGGATAAGGATAGAATGGATGTGTTGCTGCCTAATAGGTGTTCGATGCGTGCGAATAGAGTCTGTTGCATTAAAGTACTGATCGGAAGCCAAACTTTTGAATTGGAAGCATCATTACTGCTGATAGTAGAGTTTTACGTGATCTTTGGCATAGATTGGCTCTCCGAGCAACGTGCGTTCATCGATTTTAGTTTGAAGACTGTCAAACTGGGGTTGAATATAAGCCAAGAAACTACTTTCTCTGGTATGAAGGGATCGAGCAAGACGTTGATGTCTGCTCTCCAAGTAGTTAAAGCAGTTCATGATAAAGAAGAGTTGTTCTTTGCCCTATTAGAGGCTAAAAAGCCCAAGCTTGGTTTTGTCAGTATTTCGGTGGTGTCGGAGTTTTCCGACATTTTCAACGAAGATCTCCCCGGAGCCCCACCTCAGGGAGAGATCGAGTTCACCATAGAGTTTGTACAAGGTGCCAAGCTAGTGTTGCAGTCTCCTTACCGCTTAGCACAGAGAGAGATGTTGGAATTGAAGGCGCATCTTAGAGAATTTATAGAGCAGGGGTTTGTGCATCCAAGTTCGTCATCTTGGAGCGCGCCAGTCCTTTTCGTGAAGAAGAAGAAGAACGGAAGTCTGCGGCTGTGTATCGAATATTGGGAATTGAATAATCTAACAGAGAAGAACAAGTACCCGATTCCGGGGATCGATGATCTATTCGACTAGCTAGTCGGGTCGACTGTGTATTCGAAGCTAGATTTGAAGTCTGAAAATTATCAGCTGAGAATCAGGGAAAGTGATATTCCCAAGACGGCGTGCAGTACACGATTTGGGCATTATGAGTTCACTGTCATGCCTTTTAGGCTGACGAATGCGCCATACGTGTTTATGGACTTAATGAACCGAACGTTCAAGGAGTATTTGGATAGGTTGGTGATAGTCTTCATCGATGATATCCTGGTGTACTTGCAGTCCAAGGATGATCATGTGGAACACTTACATATTATTTGGAGACCTTGAGGAGTAATCAGTTGTACGTCAAGTTCTCTAAATGTGTGTTTTGGCTATCTTTGGTGGCGTTCCTTGGTCATATCGTCAGTGGTGAGGGTATCGCGGTGGATCCGGCAAAAGTGGATGCGATATGGGAGTGGCTTGTGTTGTCTTCTGTAGCGGAAGTCTGGAGTTTTCTGGGACTTGTCGGCTATTACAGACATTTCGTAGAGAACTTCTCGCAGATATACTTACCCCTCACGACCCTGACAAAGAAAGATCAGAAGTTTGTATGGTTGCCAGCGCGCGCGCAAGATTTCGAAGAATTGAAAAGTCGACTGACCATGGCGCCTATCTTATGCTCGTCATATGGGACAAAAGGCTTTGAGATCTACATCGACACTTCAGGAAACATCTTAGGTTATGTTCTGTTTCAACATAGGAATGCAATAGCATATGGCTCGCACTAGTTGAAGGTGCATGAGAGGAATTATCTGGACCAAGACTTGGAGTTGGCGGTTGTGATATTCGCATTGAAGCTCTGGAGGCACTACTTATATGGTGTGAAGGTCGACATTTACACAGATCATAAGAGCTTGAAGTATCTATTGGATCAGAAGGACTTAAACATGCGTCAACGAAGGTGGATTGAGTTCCTTAGGGACTGCACTTTCAAGATACATTATGTCCCTAGCAAAGGTAATGAGGTTGTGGATGTGTTAAGTCGCAGAGCTCCCGCACAGGTCAATTGGTTATTGATGTATGACGAGCGTCTCATTCGAGATTTGGAGGCTTTAGAGATCTCTTGTATTGATAGGAGGTCGAGTACTGAAGCACGTTTGAATTGGACAGAGGTATATTATGACCTCGCCGACCAGAATCGACAGGCTTTATTTTGGACTATAGTATGAAATGCTACATGACTGAGTCTTTGGAAGGGTCAAATGCCCAGTTTATGGTTGATAATGGACTATTGCGGAAGAACAGTCGATTGTGCGTCCCAAAGGTGGGTAAAATCCGGGGAGAATTAATGTACGATGCTCATTATACAAAGTACTCGATTCACCCAGGAAGCACAAAAATGTATAAAGACGTGAAAAAGCTATTCTGGTGGCCAAGATAGAAGAAGGACATAGCGCTATATGTAGTAAAGTGTCAGACTTGTGCCTTGGTGAAGGATGAATATTAGAAGCCTGGTGGATTTTTGAAGTCTTTGCATATACCTGAATGGAAGTTCGATGATATATCCATGGATTTCATGCATGGTTTGCCGAGATCGCAGAAGGGAAATGACGCCATCTAGGCGATCGTTGATCGTTTGACGAAAGTGTCACACTTCATCCCGAATAGGAAGGACGATTCGGTATAAAAACTGACGAAGTTGTATGTGGATAATATTATACGATGGCACGGTATGCCCCATAGCATCGTGAGTGACCGAGATGGGCGCTTCATGTCTAATGACTGGATTCTAGTACATCAACTGTTGGGTACCAAGTTCAGTACGACCTTTCACCCGCAGATGGATGGTCAGACCGAGAGGGTAAATAGGACGATGGAGGATATGCTTCGGATGTGCGCCCTAGATTTCGGAAAAAAGTGGGAGGATCACTTGTATATGATCGAATTTGCTTACAACAATAGCTATCAGGCAGGCATTCAAATGGCACCCTTCGAGGCCCTATATGGTCGAAAGTGTCATACTCCATTGTCATGGTTGGAGACGGGCGAGTCAAAGTTGTATAAGTGGAAGGAAGTCGAGGATACGACTTCTATTGTTCGAACAATCAGGGAGCGGTTGTTGATTGCATAGGATAGATGGGCTAAATATTATAACGCCAAGTACAGAAATGTTGAGTTCGTCGTGGGTGATTGGGTTTACCTGAAGATCAAACCGTTCAAGGGCATATCAAGGATTCGACGACTGAAAAAGCTAAGTTCGAGATACCTTGGGCCGTTTGAGGTTTTGGAGCGCGTTGGTGAATCTGCTTATCATTTGAAGCTTTCAACGGAACTTAGTGGTCTGCATGACATATTCTACATATCTGTGTTACGGAAGGAGGTGCAAGATCCTAGGCAAGTGGTTGCGGCGGATCAGGTACTGATTGATAGTGGGTTGACAACGAAGGTCAAACCCATTCGTATTGAAGACTCGGAAGTCAACCAATTACGGAATAAATCGATCAGGATGTTCAAGGTCTGTTGGGACAACCGTGGTCGTGAGGAGTTATCTTGGGAGCGGGAACAAACCATGAAGGTGGATTTCCCTGAGCTTTTCGTTTGAGGTATACTTTCGTAGTATTGATACTCTTTCTTTTTCCTGTCATATATAATTTCAGGACGATATTCTATAAGTGGGGGAGATTTGTAACACCTCAAGTTTCTTCAAGCAGAGAAAGTTACCATGTGGCGATAATGATACCATGTGGCGGTAGCGTCAGGCGTCGAGATCGTTGAGTGAGGCATGTTGACTCGACGCATTGTCTACCACGCAGTGGTAGGGTGTTATCGCGCGGCGTTATCTAGGCTATTTATTTGGCTAACCCCTCGGGAATTTATCGCCCAGCAGTATAGATACCATAGGCGGTATCTTGTTCAATTTATTTGGCGAAGTTCTCGGGTTTCTATCGCGCGGCGGTAGTAACTACCGCGCGGCGGTAGAGGAAGCGGTCATGTAGTAACTGTCGCTAGCTACCGCGTGGCGTTAGTATCCTATCGCGTGGCGATAGTGAATCTGTAACGGCGTGGCCACATGTCGGCCTGTGGTTGGAGGACCTATGCGATGGCTCACGAAACGAGGCATTAATTAGCAGTACCGCGCGATGGTAGCTAGTTATCGTGCGGCGGTAGCTCGATATAAAGTTTTGAAGTGACGGTTTTTCCTCATTTCTTTGGAAACTTTGGGCTGAGTGGCTGTAGAAGGAAGAGAGAAGTTCGGTTGAAGGAGATCTCGCCGCCATTCGAGTTTCGGGGCTTGGATTCGAGGGACGACTTTGGATCTAAGGTGGCAAAGCCGAAACGGTCGTTTTCATCTGGCTAGAATCTCTTCCATGGCGCTGAAACAGACTTTTAGGGTAATTAGCCTCTTCCTTGGACATGTGAAGTCCTTCATTTTGGCATTTGAGGGTAGACTCTCCACAAACACGTGGAAGTGGTTCTCCTGACAGGTAGATCTGTGTATCCCTGTTAGTCTTTCATTTAAATCCAGAATCAATGTACAAAATAGGCATGTTATGTGAAGCCCATCCAGACAGGTTGGTCTAGATTGATGATGTTTGTACGCTTTGTATGTTGGAGAAGACTCTGTGGTAATCGCGTAGATTTCGGAGTCTTGAGGTGTGGAGATGACTGCATTGAGAGTTCTGGAGTTAGACTCTAGGAAAACACCCGAAAATGGGGGAAGAATTGATTGTCGGTCCCCTACCGTGCAGCGGTAGCGCTACCACCGGCGATAGCTCCCAAAGAGCACTGTATTGATTATATGGCATGTCTCTTGAAGATCTGGGGGCAAGCATGTGTGATTTGAGAGCCTATGTGGCCCAACTTAGGTGGCAGTGAGTGCCAGCCTTTGAACATAACAAAGTTATGTATGATTTTGAGTGGGAAAGGGGAGGATGACCCGCATCATGGCTTGTTGCGCCCGGTGATTTGAGCAACGGGAAAATGCTGAATTGTACCCAGCCCTATTCAGTCTGACTTAGAGTGAGTCAATGAGTGTATCAAGGGGATCACCGTGACTTTATCATGGCCATAGTGGCGAGTCTTTGTCTTTGCCCAGGAAAGACTAGAGAATGCTCAAGATATGTTAACCGTCATTGAGAACGAAGGTGGGACCCTGAGAATTTTGGTACACCGATAATGTGCTCTAAGTGCACGGGGCGTGTGGCCGACAGTGCCAACGTCTGTGGTGAATGGTGCATAAGTTGCACATTCTAGATACCAATATTTGGTTATTCTAATGCCTGCAGGGAAGGAGCACCGCCACTCCGAGTGAGGGGTGGGTTCGTTATAATTTGGTCAGCTAATGCTGACTGTTGCTATTGTTTTCCACCGTGCGGTGGAATATTTCATGCAGGTGCGGCCGAGCCATACAATAAATAGTGGGCTGGAGCCCAGGATTTCTAAGCTGGCTCTTGAAGGCCAAAGCGAATTACCCGTTTACTTTATCGTTCATGTGTGGTCGGCCTGCATGCCATTGTATGCAAGACAATTTTATTTAAGTTGAACAATGTAAGGCCTTAAGGACAATACTATTGTGTATTTAGTTTGTCATTCCTACTCTTTGTGTTAGCGTACATTCAATTAGTTGGGTTCCTTTTAACCTTTAAATTACTTCTGCTAGAATACACTCTGTGATAGGATGCGTGATATTGGATTATGGTTTCAATTAATAACTCTTTTGACTGTTCGTAGTATATGACATTGGGCCACGACCAGACCTTCTATTATATGCTATGTGATGGATGGGGGTGTCACACCTCCTGTGTGAACCATTCCATCCGCTAGCCTTCTCTCCCATCTGCCTACCGAAGAAATGTATAGAGGCCTGCATAGTTTTCATCCGTTGGGCGAAGCTTTAAATATGAACCGTTATAGTTTAGCTTAGATTTTTATTTTATTTTCAAAACCTAAATCAAAGTTCTTATTTATTTTAAAACTTTACAATCAATTTTCTAAACAATAAAATCGTGCGTCCCACTCTGTGTTCCTTGTGAGATTGTTACTCGGGGAAATCTCCATGTTTTATATTATTTGTGCGACCGGTACACTTATCCTGAGTGCATCAAGTTTTTGGCGCCGTTGCCGGGGAACGAAGGCATTGTGTATTCTTCTGTTTGGAAAATTGTTATAAGGATTTGTTTTACTTGATTTTTATTTTCTTCTAAATTTGTATGCAGGGGCGTGACCCTGGTGATTTAGCTGAGTTTGATCCTGAGATTGAGCTGATGCTTCGTGCACGCCACCGAGCAGCTTCAATGATGGAAAGAAATAAGAATAATGGGAATGATCACAGGGGAGAGGATGTGCTCCGCGTTGGTCAAGCTGTTGACAAGCATGATGTGGTCCGGCCGAGGCCCAGTATGATGAGAGATTACACCATTCCTACTATCAGAAATGTGTATCCAAAGTTTGGGTCGGCGATCACAAATAATTAGTTCAGAATCAAGCCGACAATTTTAAATATCATCTACAATAATGCTCGGTTCTCTGGGATGCCAAGTGAGGACCCCTATCTTCACTTAGCTGAATTCTCTGATATCTGCGGTACATTCCGGTATGCCGGTATCTTTGACGACACTGTAAAGTTGAGGTTGTTTCCATTCTCCCTACGAGACAAAGCAATGGTGGGCATTGTGTATTTATCTGATAGAAATACATTTTGTGTCAACATATTAGGGTAATTGGATGAAGATAAAGAGTATATTTAACATTAGTCAATTGGTGCTCTGATTCCCAATTTGACCTTTGTTTAACGAAGGTATAAATAACACACTTCTTGGCTCTCATTCTAAATAAATTGGATCTTTATGGCAAGTGTAATAATATAATGTGAGACTTCAAATAACATTGGGAACCTCGCAAGACTTAGTTCGATAGTCTTGATGAACCTAAATCATAGATTAAATATTAATTAATCAAAAATTAATTAGAGTATTAATTAATTGGAGGAGTCCAATGTTGAGTAGTGAACTCCTAATGATAATATTATACTGTAAAAAGAGCCTGGAGGCTCCCCATCTTTGTAATTTTGGGATTGAATCTTCATCACATTATTGGGTTGAAAATAAGATATGAAGGATGAATAGTTCTCATAAGTCACTCATCCGAAATTGTGTATGATGATTTAATTTAATAAGTAATGATTGCAGGGATTTGATGGTTACATCAAATATATAAAACGATTTCATTGAGTAATTAATCATTTAGGTGATGTCATAATATTAAGTTTGAGATGACCATAATGGCTAACCTTGAAAGAAGGATTATATAGCAGAACCCTTGTTCTTGTGGTTTGACATCATATGTCTTATAAGGTTGTTGCACCTAATTTTGATTGTATGCATGAAATTTATTATGTGAGCTAGCCCTCTTGATGGTGATCTTGAGTAAGCTGGATTAAGGTTATAAAGCCATGATTATGTGTAGTTTACCGTACATGACTTGTCCTTAGTTCTATGATAGGTAGATGCTCATAACCTTATGATTGGTGATTAATCCGTACCAGAGTGTTTGGAAATTATAGTAGCTAAACTTGGTGAGTATGGTCGGGTGTGTTGCCTTTTGTGGGAAGTGGTGTCCATTTTGATTTTCCCATTTCCCACTTGAGTGTAAGTCATGAATTATTTAACCTGTTTACCTCCTAGAATCTTGGAGAGATGCCTAAATTTGTTATGTCATGGTGTTAGCCTGGCTTAGGACTGATGCAGGGCATATACTTATATACTACAGATTATCCCCATAGTTGAGTATGCTCCACCACACTTAGGGTTAGGGTCCTATTAGTTAGGAACCTAATTGTAGGTGTGGGTTTATGTAGTAGTGCAAATACTTTGCTTAAGCTAGTGTTCTTCTAGTACTTTTGTGCTTGACTTTTGATGCACGAGATGTGATTGTTGTGGCGGGTCTACTGGCTTCACTAGATAGTTCCCACTAATGGGGAGTTGTGAGTTAAACTCTTAGCAAAGTGATGTGTATCTTGTATGTGCCTAGGTTAGCTTCCTAGTGTTGGACCTTGGCAAACTACACCCTCTAGCAAGCTTATGAGTTAACACCATCGACTGGTGGTCATCTATCTCAAAAAACATAGGTTGTTGTCCGTACTATAAGACCTATGTAAATGTTAAGGGACATCATACCTAGAAGTGGAGCTAACCGTTTCATTATGTCGTCTTTCCATGACGACGAGGCCTGCATGGTTCGCTACTCGCTTAATAAGTGATCAAAGTTATGTTGGTATATGGGATTGGTATTAGTATGTTTAATTAGCATGACATTCATTGCATTGCATAACACCTGCATATCCTTAATATATAAGTTTGTATGGGCACTTTTATACGTTGAGTTACTTACTTATATCAAATCCTTATCATTTAAGTTTATATGGACATTCATATATGATAAGTTATACTTTATAGTTATATTGTAGTACTTGTTGCTTAGCTTTCTTTTATACAGCTTATACTGATATCCTTTATACTCTGCCATTGCTATATGGATATATGGCACCTGTGCTAATATTTGCAGTTTCATTATCTTTCCTTATGTATGGTGCCTTAGGAGTGTATAGGGGAGGGAGGGAACCACTTTGTCTTTTAGACTAATAGTTCGTTGTCACGACCCCGCGCTACTAGAAAAAAGAGTATTAGCTACACTCTTTTTTGTCAGGGTCTAAAAAACGTGGCTAATACACTACTATGAGCCACGATTAAAAAAATCGTGGCTAATAGTTATGTTTTTGCCAGGATCACAAAAAATGTGGCTAACACTAACGTATTAGCCGTGAAAAACTATAATCATGGCAACAAAATGGAATATTTGCTTTTATTATGTAATATTGAAGCCAATAAAACTATAAATAAAACCTATTCCTACGACAATTTTCATTTCCCACTCATTAAGGCTCTATTTGTTTGGGCGTTTCGCTGCTCCGTTTTGGGCAAACGCCGCCGTAAGGAGGGTAAACAAATGAACCTCCAGCGGCGTTTGCTCCGTTTCCACCCGCCGGCCTTGAGAAATGCCCCAAAAAGCTCCGTTTGGAGCAGCTACCTCCCCCCCCCCCCCCCCTCCAATTCGAACACTCTGTTTCCACCCGCCGGATCGACCCGCCACCGCCGAACCAAATGAAGCCTAATTCATTTGGTTCGGCGGTGGCGGATCGATCCGGCGGGTCGAAACGGAGTGTTCGAATCGGAGGTGGGAGGTGGCTGCTCCAAACAGAGCTTTTTGGGACGTTTCTCAAGGCGGGCGGGTGAAAACGGAGCAAACGCCGCCGGAGGTTCATTTGTTTACCCTCCTTCCGGCGGCGTTTGCCCAAAACGGAGTATCAAAATGCCCAAACAAATAGAGCCTTAATCTATTTCCCGTTCACTCACCCATCCCGTAAATCATCCTGATCCTTTCTCCATTTTCATTTCCCCCCCTTCCCGTTCTAGAAAATTCTCCTCTTGTCCGACGCAACCATCGCCTCGGCTAGGTATCTTCTCCCCCAATTGATTCGCATCTGCCTTTCTGGTTCTCCATTTTCGCCTGAAACCACTCTTCCATTTCATCACCTCTAACTTTTTCCAACTGTAGATTTTATTCTTACATTTACATTTCTTGGAGAATGAGAGGTTCATCCCCAATTTCCAGCATCTGTGCTTCCTCAAAATATATGGCCTGGATAAAGAGTTTATATGGCAAGTATGACATAGACCCCCATGACCTTATAAGGTATAAGTCTCCATGATTTAGGCATAAAACTATATTGCGATTGTCTATTTCCTCCATATATTATAATTACCAAATGTCTCATTATTTTATGATCACTTTATAAATTGGTTTCCTCCATATATTGTCTTTTTTGACTCAATTCCTTTTCGAATGATGGCTTAACTTAGTCATTGATCTGAAGATGATGGTTTAACTTGGTATAAAATCAAAGTTTATTGACATCACTATACCAATTTATATGACGCAGTTTATGATTCTGGGTTATGTTTTTCTATTAGGTTGCACCATTTTCATACAAAGATGTCACTGATTCATGTAAAGATGAAACATTTGGTTCAAGTGATTGTTCTAACAAAGACAAAGCAAAAGAAAGAAAAAGAAGAGGTAACACATTATCTTGCTTGCAATTTCAGGAATCAACTTCTTACATCATTTTTAAAATCTTATGTTAGGTTTCAAATTTGTGCTCATGGATGCAATTTGAGTTAATTAATTAATTTATTTTCTTTAATTTGTCATATAGAGTCCTTTGAGTTAATGAGGAAAGAGCAGCAGAAAGCTCTACAAGTGAAACTGCACAAAAGTATTAACAAAGGGAACCATGTTTTTGATTTAATGGAACTAGTAAACATTATTCTTCATGGATATCTATTTATGTCCTAGTATACTGGTTGATTCCAAATAGCTTAAATCTGTGTTGGGTTGTTGTGATAAATTTTTGGAATCTCTTTTCCCTGCTCAAAATATGATTTTTATTTGGTTTGACACATCGTGAAAGATTTTGGTTGGAATTCTTTATAAAAAAATTAATGAATATAAGAAATGAGATTCGGATGCCTCTCGATTCATAAGCCAATCTGGAATTTGCGCATATATGGCCAGGGTTTTAAACCTAGGAAAATATATTTTTTAAAACATACATAATTTATCATTTGCCACGTTTTTTAACCGCGGCAAATGGGTTTTTTAAAAAAATATTGAACTTACTATTGGCCGGGGTTTGAAATAGTGGCTAATTGTCAGATTATTTGCCACGAGCGAAAGCGTGGCTACTGGGCCATTTTAACGTTATGGAGAAGTTTTTGCCAGGGTCTGAAACTGCAGCTAAAGGTAATGGTATTATCCATGGGAAAAAAAAATTCGTGCCTAATACTATTTGCCACGGCCAATCCATGGCTAAAGACCTCTCTCCACGTGACCTTTAGCAACAAAATTTTTCCGTGACTAGACTGTGGCAAAAGATCTTTTGCCACGGTTCTGGACTTCTTACCAGGGCAATTTACCTTGGCCAAAAGTCTATTTTCTTATAAAGTATGGTGTTGAAACCGAAAAATCGGTCTCGAGGAGTTCACCCTTTGGGAAAGGGGTGATCGTGCACTTACTTCTCCCCTGTGAACTAGATAGCCAAAAACTTAGGACAAAGAACAGACCTAAGGCTCCGGCACGGAGGTCTCACCACACACCCAGAAGATCTTAGAGCGCTTCCCCTCCTTAGCCAAGTGTTGAAGCTAAGGTACCTCAGAAAGCACTAGAAGACTGGGCACAAGTAAGCATGCCTTTCGGAGGTACCCCTTGGATCCTATTTATAGGATTCTGAAAATGGCCTGCAAATATCCAACCTCCGCTGCACTGGGGGGCTAGGGGCAGACCAATGGTGGAAATATGGTGACATACATCACTTCAAAGGCCTGGGAGAGCTGCCTCTTAGAGCTCCTGCTCGCAAGTGGCGAATGGGGCTCGCACTCGCCTACCCCTTGGCCTAGGGCGAGTACGAGCTCGACGCCCTGCCTGCATGATGTCCCAACCCTCATTTGTCGGGCTCAGCCCCACGAACTCCGAGCTCGGCCTCACGAATGCCGAACTCGGACCGACCATTGCCGAGTTCGGACTCGGCACATTGGACTTGGCATGCATACTTCCCTGCCGAGTTTGCCTGGGGCTTGGGGATGGTCTGAACCGGTCGGTCTGGCTTCTGTCGACCCACTCGCCGTATATGGGGTTGTACACAATCCCCGCCTTTTGCGAGGTTGGGACAAGCTCGAAAAGAAACATCCAACCCCACAAAATTCGGCGAGTACGACTGGAGCCTGAAAAGAATCCTACGGGGGCCCACCGTCGGCTATATATACATGTGTCCGCGTACCTGGCTGACCTTTTTCACTCCCCTTGAGTCTTGTGAGGATGCCGCTCCCCAAGGAGATTCTCAAGCGAGTCGCGCGAAACCGCGCAGAAACCTCAATCCGTTTTGCCGGTCTAACGAACCTCAAGGCCCCACCTCATAATCATGCCGACTTCAATTCGACCAAGAAAGCGAAGCCCCTCCCAAAAGATGTTGAGTCCACCTATAATGATTTCAAGGCAGCTCTGGATAATGGGGTCGATTCCTCTACTCGGAGAACTCCCGACCATCAAGAAAAAGAGATCATCGACCTCTCCGACGACCAGGACAGCCAGCGCCACAGCGGAGAGGCCTCCGTGCTGCAAACCAAGTCTATCATCGGCGTGACACCAAGCCATGATCTCAGCATACCACCGCGAGGGCCGCTTCCCCCTCATGGGACCACGGGGTTAGACTTGCAGAAGCAGAAGTCGCCAGCCCGGCCTAATTCCCGACAGCCTTCTCCTACTCCCGCATCTGTGGGGGGAGGCATCGAGGTCATCCCCGTCCCTGGCTTTCTCCTCACCTCTCCAGAAGACCCTCGGCGTGGTCGCGACATGGACATTGGCTTACTGCCTCCTCGTGTCAACCCGGAGGAATAGGGCCCGCACGGTAAGTCCTCACCTTTCCCGAGTCTCGCTCAGCATTCACGGTGCTCGTCTTCCGCGCATGACGTTCTTTTGTTTGTCTGCACAGACCCCCCCCCCCCCCCCGTCGACTCTGATGATGACGAGTCCTCGGACCCGGCTTGCTACTCGCCCATGCCCTCTCTGCACGCACTGGATGCATACCTGGATTCCGAGTTGGGGAGCCCTGAGCGGGCGAAACGGGGACATCGGGTGATGAAGAAGGTGGTACGCGAGCTCCACTGGCTGCGGAAGGACAACTTCGAGTTGCGGCGGGAGTGTGCGCGACTCGCGGGTCGGACGAGGGTCAGTGAGGCCTTTGAGACGACGTCTTCCTCCATTCTCCTGGACGAGATCGACGAGAACCTTCAAATAATTCACAGGAATCTGGGGCGACTCCGCGAGCTTCACGCGCGACGATCGGCGGTGGAACCGCGAGACCGGGGTAGTTAGAATGGCTCGCCTAGCAGGCCTACCGGTACATGCCCCCCTGTCCCCTTTGTTCTGCGCGTGCTGATCGATTTCATTTGCGCGCTGAACAATATTTGAATCTCCGCCTGTAATAACTTAGATAATTCTTCGTTAAATTAGCGCATTTAAATATGATATCATGTGTTTTATCAAATTCGTCTTGTCGTAGGATAGGACGATCTCGCGGAGCGACGAGGTGAGAGTGGCGAGCTGGAGCAAGTGAGCTGGTGCAGGCGAGCTGGACTATCCGGCTGGCTCGGCCTTAACTTTCATTTCCTATAAATAGGCCTTCTCAACAACCCCTGCTATGCCTTTATTTCTCTCAGACCCCCTCTCTTTGTTCCCCTGTACTTCTGTACTTGCACTTCTAATCTCACAGCGACAATGGTGAAGACCAACCCTAACTCTGACGGCCGGACGAAATGTGCTCGGCATTTAACTGAGCATTGCTTCTTTGAGGGGAACACTACCACCAAGGAGCTCGTCGTCTTTATGGCCGACTTCGTCCCCCCCCCCCCCCCGCTTCACAGCTCGCCTACTAGAGGACCACGAAGACATCAATTCCTTTTATAGTGACGAACTTGCCTTCCCCATCTCACACTTCGAGGTGGGGTTGTGCCTACCCCTCTTGCCGGAGATCTGCCAGATCTTAAAGTACTTTGGCGCAGTACCCTCGCAACTGAACTCGAACGCCATCTCCATGATGGTCGCATTCGCCTGTTACATCTGCCGGGAGCGGGTTGAGTTCAACTTGACATTCTTCTGCAAGTTGTTTTCCTACAAGTCCATCCCCGACGGAGTCGCCTTCTTTGGCGGCTCCTCCATAAAGGTTTTCAAGGTCTCGAATAAGAACCATAACTTGATGACCATGATCGCCTTCATCAAGGGCAATCTTGGCAACATCCCCTTCTCCCCCCAACAAAAAATCAAGGAGGTCTACCGCCCCCAGCCATCTCCGGCAACGACACCGAGCTCCACAAATTCTTCCTCCACAAAGACTTCGAGGTCGTCCATCTCTTCCAAGACCTCGACTCGCTCCTACCTGTCCTCCCTAGAGAAGGTTAGTCTCGCCTACCCCTCTTTACCTGACTCGGCAGGGTGATCAACATATCTGACTTAAGCCTTTTTCTGCAGGGGAGTGACTCCTCCCCGAGCACCCGCCCTTCATGGACTCGGGACTTTTTGCAGATCCCCTCGAACTCGCCCGGGCAGTCGTGTCAGCCTGCCAAGGAGAACGGGCGGAAGACCAGCCTTCCTCCAGAAAAAGGAGGCTGGAGTTTGAAAAGTCGGGCTCGCCTCGTCAGCCTCCTACCAAGAAGAAGAAGGCCAGAGTGGTCTTCAGAGGGGCGACAATAGTCGCAGTCATCCCCCAAATACATGGACTCGCCTGTGGCCTCTCCGGATGCTTCGCTGAAAAGCCCGTTGAAGGAGATGACAACGAGGGAGGGTCAAAGGGGGCGCGAGTCCCCCCTCATCCTGCTGCCGAGGATACCTCGCCCTGCGAGTGGGGCCTGCCCAAGGACCACCCCCTCTTCGGCAAGGAGGGAGGTGCAAGGATCTAGCTGGCGAGCTAATGGTGATGTGGAATGAGCGGGCCCACCAAGTCTCTATCTCCACTCGCCGCCCTGCCTGGGGAGCTCGCCAGCCTCCTGCTGGCCACGCCTACTTGCTGGGCTTCGGCCTGTGCGTCTGCGATGTCGCTGAGGGGTATAAGGGTATGCCCCCCCCAGATCGGTCATGAGGGCCTGCAGGCCCACCTGCGGGCCTTCGAGCTCCATCACATGATAGTCCGTCGCGCTTTCAACCTCAACTAACTCCTACAAAAAGCCAAGCAGGAGTGCGACATGGCGAGAGAGAACACGGCCATCGCGGGTCAGCAATACGACGTCGGCGAGGGCCTACTCGCCAAAGCTGCTGGTGGGTTGGTGAGCATCTGCCACTCCCTTTGTATTTTTACTTGGTGACATTTCGTCGCAATTCTGACTTCTCAATCCACAGGGTGCCGAGGCCGCCAACGAGCTTCGGGCTCGCGCCTCCGGGCTAGAGGAGGAGGTCGCCCAGCTGCGAGCCCGCGTCACAGAGCAGGACAATCGTTCCGCTGAGCAAAGGGCAGACATCGAGAAGCTGAGAGGGCAGAACAAGGAGCTTCTCAATGATCTCGCCCGACAGATGGAGTGCTTTTTTCCCGACGACGCCGCCGGGCCCCCGTATCCCTACAAAAGGCCGCGAATTTTTAGCGAAAGGGAGGTCAAGGAGCGACTGCAAGTCAACTCGATCGAGTCTGTCGAGTGCCTCCTGGAGGAAATGCGGGGTACAGGGATTCTGGTGGAAGGCTGCGAGGAGGTCGCGGTGCGGGATCTGATGCCAACTTTGTTCCCTCCGAGCCCGCCTAGTGAGAAGGAGGACAGCTTTGATGCGCTTTTCAAGATGGCGGGAAATAGGGATAAGGAGGAGTCGCCTGAGGACTAGGAGGATTGCAATTCTGGGGAGGAGGGCGAGAGCTGACAACCCTCCCAGTTCTTCCCTTTCTCTTCTCTTTTTTTTTATTTTTGTATACCTGTGTAATTTCTTCTTTCCCCATTTTGTAATCTCGCCAAAGCGAGTTCTTATTTTGTAACAGTCATATTAAAGAATGAAGAACAACATTTGCATAATTTTTCTATCTTTTTTTTTCTTTGGAATTGTTTACTGTGATGCACTCGCCTATGAGCTTTCCATCTTGGGCGACCTTGCCAAGCTCGTCCTCATCGTTAGAATGCTGAGTTAGGACTTGTGCTTGCATTGGGCCCTGAGCGCCAGCAGTTGTTAGGTCCACGAGCGCCCAGCTCGCTCGCGAGCGCTAAGCTCGTCCGCGAGCGCTTGACTCACCCGCGAGATGTATCCCTCCTCCTTTTGCCTTCAGGATCCTGGGTGCTACCACTGAGCCAATCAGTTAGGTGAGAGCCTGACAGCGGGTGTTGAACATCCTCCGGGCTCATCCCCAGGGTCATAACGACCTCCATCAAGACCTCAGTACTGCCAGCTAGGTGGAAGCCTGACAGTGGGAGCATCGAGACCTAAACCAAGAGAGAGAATACTTAGAGCATTTTCCACTCTCGGGTGCTACCACCAGTCCAATCAGCTAGGTGAGAGCCTGACAGCGGGTGTTGAACATCCTCCAGGCTCAGCCCTAGGGTCATAATGACGTCCACCAAAACCCCAGCCCTGCCAGCTAGGTGGAAGCCTAACAGTGAGAGCATCGAGACCTAACCCCAGAGCGAGAATACTTAGAGCATTTGCCACTCTCGGGTGCTACCACTGGGCTAATCAGCTAGGTGAGGGCCTAACGGCGGGTGTTGAACATTCTCTGGGCTTAGCCCCAGGGTCATATAATGTTCATCGAGACCCCAGCCCTGCCGGCTAGGTGGAAGGATGACAGTGGGAGCATCGAGACCTAACCCTAGAGCGAGAATACTTACAGCATTTGCCACTCCCTGGTTCTACCACCGGGCCAATCAGCTAGGTGAGAGCCTGACGACGGGTGTTTAAGATCCTCTAGGCTCAGCCCCAGGTTCTTAATGACATCCATCAAGACCCCAGCCCTGCAAGCTAGGTGGAAGCCTGACAGCAGGAGAATTGAGAACTAACCCTAGAGCGAGAATACTTAGAGCATTTGCCACTCCCGGGTGCTACCACCGGGCCAATCAGCTAGGTGAGAGCCTACCAGCGGGTGTTGAACATCCTATGGGCTCAGCCCTAGGGTCATAATGGCATCCATCGAGACCCCAGCCCTGCCAGCTAGGTGGACGCCTGACATCGGGAGCATTGAGACCTAACCCTAGAGCGAGAATACTTAGAGCATTTGTCACTCCCGGGTGCTACCACTAGGCCGATCAGCTAGGTGAGAGCCTGACGATGGGTGTTGGACATCCTCCGGGCTCAGCCCCAGGATCATAACGACGTCCATCGAGACCCCAACCCTGCCAGCTAGGTGGAAGACTGATAGCGGGAGCATCGAGACCTAACCCCAGAGCGAGAATTCTTGGAACATTTGCCACTCCCGGGTGCTACCACCTGGCCAATCAGCTAGGTGAGAGCCTAACGGCGGGTGTTGAACATCCTCTGAACTTAGCCCTAGGGTCATAATGACGTCCATCGAGACCCCGGCCCTGCCAGATAGGTGGAAGCCTGACAGCGGGAGCATCGAGACCTAACCCCAGAGCAAGAATACTTAGAACATTTGCCACTCCCGGGTGCTACCATCAAGCTAATCAGCTAGGTGAGAGCCTGACGGCGGGTGTTGAACATCCTCCGAGCTCATCCCCAGGGTCATAACGATGTCCATCGAGACCCCAGTCCTGCCAGCTAGGTGGAAGCCTGACAGTGGGAGCATCGAGACCAAACCCCAGAGCGAGAATACTTAGAGCATTTCCCACTCCTGGGTGCTACCACCGGGCCAATAAGCTAGGTGAGAGCCTGATGACGGGTGTTGAACATCCTCCGGGCTCAGCCCCAGGGTCATAACGACGTCCATAGAGACCCCAGCTCTGCAAGCTAGGTGGAAGCCTGACAGCGGGAGCATCGAAACCTAACCCCAAAGTATGAATTCTTAGAACATTTGCCACTCCTGGGTGCAACCACCGGGCCAATCAGCAAGGTGAGAGCCTGACGGCGGGTGTTGAACATCCTCCGGGCTCAGCCCTAGGGTCATAACGACGTCCATCGAGACCCAGCCCTACCAGTTAGGTGGAAGCCTTACAGCGGGATCATCGAGACCTAACCCCAGAGAGAGAACACTTAGAACACTTTAGCGGCTCTGGACTCGAACCTGAATTCTCCCTGCTATCAAGGTTACTGCTGAAATACAAGATCAATAGAATGAGGCAATCTATATTCATAAAGAAGACACATATAGAGTTTAGGGATAGAAGCGCTTCAGGTCGTCTCCGCTCCAAGTATGGCTCAGGGCCTCACCCTCCACATTCTGGAGGCGGTATCCCCCCGACCTTAGTGCTTCCTATATAATATCAGGACCTTCCCAGTTCGGATGGAGCTTGCCTACGGCGGCCGACCTTCCTGCCGCATCAATGGTGATCACCTCGGCCGGCTCCTTCAGAACCTCCGCCGCCTCTGTTGCCCGGATGTGGGCCTCCCCCTCGACTGCCTCCACCTCCACTTCTTCTTTGGACTCCTGCCCGGCCAACTCCTCCATCCTACTATCCATCTCCTCGGCTCCCTCTTGCCATAAGATGGAGTTCACTGCTGTCACATAGCACTCCCTCGCCGCCCTGGGATCTCCACAGACTCGAACCTGAATCCCCTTCGCGTTGAACTTGAGGCATTGGTGGAAGGACGAGGGGACGCAGCGGAAGGCGCTGATGAGGGGTCACCCAAAGATGACGTTGTAGCTGCTGGGGGAATCCACGATGACGAACCTGCAGTTCTTGGACTGCCCCCCCCCCCAGGCTGACATGGAGCCCTACTCCCCCTTCCCCTTCCTTCCTCTCCCCAGAGAATCTGAAGAGAGGTCCATCGGAGGCCAGCACACTCTTGGCCTCCACCTTCATCGCGTCGAATGGCTTTTTGAAGATGGTTTTGACGGAGCTCCCGTTGTCGACGAGGATCCGGGAGACGGTAAAATTTTCGATGGCTATCTGAATGACCAGCTCATCGCAGAAAGGGTCCTCATGACCCGGCATGTCCTCCCTTCAAAAAATGATCCTCTCATCCGGGGGCGGGGTCTGGGATGTTGAGCCGACGCTCCTTCGATACATGGTGTAACACCCCTATCCGTCACATAGCATATAGCAGTAGGTCCGGTCGGGGCCCGACGACATATACAACGGACAGACCGGTTGGTTACTCATTGAAACCAATCAACCAATCACAACGTCCTACACAGAGCATCTAGCGGAAGTAAATTATTAAGTTGCACAAGTAAAAGATCCCAGCCAAGCATGAATGTCCACTACTCAAACCCATAGGAATGTATAATACACAAATAAAAAATTGTCTTATGTCCTTACAAGAGTTTGCTTAATAAAAGTGTCTTCCAAACCTCGGCATGCAGGCCGGTCACACATGAGTACATAAGGAAGACACTCAAAAATTGGCCTTCGAGGGTCGGCATAGCAACTTGGGCTTTAGCCCGCTATTTAGAACTTGGCTCCACAGCACCTGCAAGCAACAATCCACCGCACGGTGGTAAACAAAAATAACGGTCAGCTAAAGCTGACCAAATTATAACGATTCCTCCCCCAGACCGGGGCGGCAAAGCTCCTTCCCTGCACTTGTTAGCAAAACAAGCAGTATAGCAAAGAAACATCACATCACAGGTGCACGCATACAAGACCGTACACCTCGTGCTCTCAGGGCACTTACTCGGCGAAGCCAGTCCGAACCCCGTCCAGTCCTTGACTCCACCACCACCCCCATGGGGCGGCAACCACGTGAGCATTTAGTCCTTTCAGTCGTAGCCTAGACTTGTTCTCCAAACCTCGGCAAGTCCCACGTAAAACTTTAGGTCACTTTAACCGAGCAGATGGAGCGGGTAGGGATCCACCGGCCCGTTGCTCACCCCGCCATTGCCATTTGGCCTTTGACGCGAGCTAAGCTTCCCCAGTCCCAACTATCGATCAAACACGGTACATAGCCCCGCTATGTACCCGGTTGGCTACCAGGCCACCAATATGACAGAAATGCGTTTCTATCCAGGTTTCTGGGTGAACCTTGAGGTTAATCCCCAAGATTCCCTAATGCATTCTAACGCATAACAACCCGAAAACAATCAAAACGCTCGGAGTCTTCTCCGGCTAACAATGCATAGCAAATCATCACCGATCTAGACCAACATGTCCGGGTAGGCTTCACACATCATGCCTATGTTCGTACTACGATTCCGGACTCTAATAAAGGGGACTTTACATATCTACCCCAAGGAATACCGCACACTCGCGGGAGAAGGGTTTTTCCCATGCAAAGGAAGAAGAGCTTCACATGCTCAAGATGAAAATCGTTACCCTAGCATTCTTTCATGGCGCCATGGAAATCTATGCGGATGGAAAGCATCGAAATCTCCTTGCCTCCGCCGATCCGAAGTCGGCTCACGATTTGGAGCTCCGAAGCTCCGCCGGTGACCAGATCTAGCTCCTCTTCCTCCTCCTTGCTCTCCCTTCTCTCTAGACTTTAGAGAGAGAACTCACATGGGAAATAAGGGTTTTCTAACCCTATTCCCGAGTTAAACCCCATCAGGAACAACCCCAACCCTTGGATCCCAAGCCAAGGAAACGGACGCCCACGATTTAGGCTGAAAATTAGAAAATCTGGGCCGAACACGGGTTGTAACACGACCGTGTGCATGGCTGTGTTACCTATTCGCCGTCAATCCCACTACCCGACTAGTACACGGCCTATGACACGGCCTCCGACACGCCCGTGTCACATGTGACACGCCCGTGTCAGGGCCCGTGTCACGCCCCGTGTGCACCATCCAGGAATTTCCCGAGCTGGACACGGCCTGTGACACGACATCCGACACGCCCGTTTCACATGTGACATGCCTGTGTCTGTACCCGTGTCATGGCCCGTGTGCATAACTCGGAAACCTCCCGAGCAGAACACGCCCTGTGATACGCCCGTGTCCCAGGCCGTGTGCCCACACCCGACGATCGATGATCGCCAAAACGTCGACCACGCGACCTGTGGCCGAACACTCCCTTGACACGCCCGTGACACGCCCGTGTCATGCCCGTGTCACCAGCTTCAAGTCCCAGACTTGGCTTAAAACGTCACACGTCCCTCTTTTGAGTTTCGGGGTGTTACAACTCTCTCCCTCTTAAAAGAATTTCGCCCATGAAATTACTAAAGGAAGGAAAACGGAAAAACTTTAAGCGGTACCTGAGCGGAATAGCTCCGGGTACTCCTCCAGCATAGTTTGCTCCCATTCCCAAGAGAGCTCCCCCCGACTGCAATTGTCCCACCGAACCTTGACCATCCGGATCTCCTTGTTACGGAGTCTCTTAACCTCAAAGTCTTCGATACGAACGGGCTTGACCTTAGTCGTCAACCCTTCGTCCACCGGCACTTGGTCAACTGCGATCACCTGTGAAGGCTCTTGCACCGCCTTTCGCAATACAGAAATGTGGAATGCATCGTGTAGTCCACTCAACTCCACTGATAGCCTTTGGCGATAATCCGCTTCACCGATCCGCTCCAGAATCTCAACTGGTCCAAGGTATCTCGGGCTCAGCTTCTTCAAGCGTCGCTCCCGTGAGACATTCTTGAACGGCTATAGTTCCCAATACGCCAACTACGAACTCAACACTCCGATGCATGGCGTTAAAGTATTTAGCTTTCCTATCTTGAGCGATCAGCAACCGCTCTCGAATGGTTCGTAACAGCGAAGTGGCACTCTCCACCTCCTGCTTTTGGTACAACCTTGCCTCATCCGTCTCTAGCCACGACAACGGCGTGCGACACTTTCTACCATATAGGGCCTCGAAGGGCGCTATTTGAATACTCGCCTGGTAGCTGTTGTTGTACGTAAACTCCACCAAATGTAGGTGGTCTTCCCAATGCTTCCCGAAGTCTAGAACACTCATGTGAAGCATGTCCTCAAATGTCCTGTTGACCCTCTCGGTCTGCCCATCTGTCTGCGGATGTAAGTCTGTACTAAAACTACACTTAGTCCCCAGCATTTGCTGCACCCGCTTCCAAACATTAGACGTAAAGCGCCCATCTTGATCGCTCACGATGTTGTGGGGCACGCCGTGCAGTCTAACTATGTTATCCATAAACATCTTTGCCAGTTACTCCACCGGATCATCCTTCATATGTGGAATGAAGAGCGAAAATTTGTCAACCAAACCACGATCACCCACAAGGCGTCGCTTCCCCACTGTGACCTTCGCAAGCCATGAACAAAGTCCAGTCGAACTTCAACTCCGGAATAGGCAAGGATTTCAAGAAACCCCCGGCTTTAGGCACTCTGCATTCACTAAGGCGCAAGTCTGGCATTTTGCCGCATATAGTGCCACAGCCTTCTTGAGTCCTGGCTACCAGAACAACTTCATTAGATCTCGGTACAACTTCGTGCTCCCTGGGTGAATTGAGTACTTGGTATGATGAGCCTCGTACGTCAACTCCGCCTGTAGATTTCCCATGTTTGGGACGCACAAACGATTGCCCTTTGTACTGCTGTCCAACTCCATAACCTGCCGAATCCGATCAGCCAGGTCATACTGAGCTTCCGTAAAATTCAAACACGCTTCGGCGCTAGCCTTCTTGTCAGCCAACGGATCTCTAATGCCCCCAACTCCCGAATTAACCTCTCACCATGAACCGACAACTAGTTGGCTTGGGCGGGAACCCTGCGTCTCAACGCATCTGCAACTGCATTGCCTTACCCCGGGCACAAAATAAATTTCGAACGTATAGTCCCCCAGGAACTCCATCCATTTTCGCTGCCTCAAATTCAGATCCTTTTGATCCAACCGATATATCAGGCTCCTATGATCGGTATAGACATCGGCTTTTACGTCGTACAAGGAATGCCTCCACAGTTTTTTCGCAAAACACACGCCCACCAACTCCAGATGGCGGACTGGGCAATTCCTCTTATGCTTTTTCAATTAGCGCGAGCCATAATCCATAACATTACCATGCTGCAGCAGCACACAGTCCAATCCACTGCCCGAGGCAGTGCTGTAGATCTCAAAGCCTTTGGTCCCACTCGGAGAACTTAGTACTGGTGCCGTGGTTAACTGACTCTTTAACCCTTCGAAAGCTTGTGCGCACTCGCGCATCTTAAACAAACTTTTAAGTTTTTCCTTGACCACGTTGTGAGGGGTAGTTCTATCCGCGAGAAGTCCTCTACGAAGCGCCTGTAGTAGCCGGCCACCCCAGAAAACTCTGGACTTCCGCTACCGAGACAACACATGCCACCCTCGTATCGTGACTAACCACGCAGGATCCATGCACTCCCACTCTACCAACTATAGGACCGAGGAGCACTACTGAGGATAACCCAAGACTCGCGTTTGGATAACTTGGCGTATAAATGGTTCCTCAGCGTCCCCAAAACCAGAAGTAGGTATTCAGAAGTGATATTCTTCGCACTTCAAGTACACCAATGTGTCGTCGATGAAGACGATCACAAAATGGGCTAGGTACTCCACGAACGTTCCGTTCATCCGGTCTATGAACACTGATGGCGCATTTGACTGCCAAGATGGCACAATCGTAGACTCGGATTGCTCATTCCTCGTGCTTAACGCCATCTTTGCGATATCACTTACCATTATTCTCAGTTGAGGGTAACCGGACTTACGATCCACTATTGAGTCCACCGAAGACCCGACTAACTGATCAAAAGATCATCGATCATTGGGATCGAGTACTTGTCCTTTTTCTGCAAACTTATACAGCTCTCTGCAACAGATACAAAGTTTCAAGCTCCCGTCCTTCTTCTTGGTAACAAGGATTGGTGCGCTCTAAGGCAACGATCTTGGACGCACATACTCTTGCTCCATCAACTCTTCTAGTTGAACCTTTAACTCCACCATCACCTTAGGCATCAACCTATAAGGAGAGCGTGACACAGGTTTGGCACCTAGCACAACTCAATCGTGAAATCGATCTCGCTATGGTGGGGCTCCAGGGAGATTGTTCGGGAACACATCGGGATACTCACAAACCACTGGGATACTACCCAGAGTGGACTTAGGCTTTACAGTCTCCATTAACGTGAAGAACAGCTCTGCGCCAACACAAACTTCCTTCACCACCGGGAGGGCAGACGTCAGTGTCCTGCTCGATCCCTTCAGTTCCGCAAACATTGTCTCCTGCTCCAACACCCAGCTAGGTCTCTTTATGGTGGCAAACGATAAAAGTTTTCTGCTCCAAAAGCCAGTCCATACGAAAGATGACATCGAACTCTACTAGCGGCAACAGCGACGCTAGCAAGTCGAACCCTTGACTTTCAATAAGACTCTTATCGCACAGACTGTATCTCCGCGCGCATTTGACGACTACTGGGCAATAACCCATCTGAATTGTTCCTTTACCATTGAAGGGAAAACTCTGATGAGTTATACAGATTCTTCGGATAACAGGAGTGCGAAGTTCCCGTATCGAAACTATGCTCTCTCCGGATTACCAAGATTCCAAAACAAAGCCTAAAACTTCTAGTTCTAACTTAACATGCATAAGGTATCCGGTATAAGAAACTAGTTTGCTAACAAGAAAAACCATACCTGACATCCTGACGGTCGGCCACATGGCCTCCTGCTGGCCAAGGATGTCCACTCCTGGTTGGGACGGAGTAAACAGTGATGCGGTGGACGCCACCGCCTTGCCCTTCTCCTCAGATATTGCCCCCGGCTTCTTTTCGGACATTGGGCGTCCACTTCGACAATCCCGGGCATAATGTCTCGACTTTCCACAGACAAAGCATGCACTCGGGGTTTGGGTTGTAGTTGCTCCAGATGTGCTAGAGGAAGGGACTAGACCCGACCTCCTAGCCTTCTTGTGCCACCTACGATACCCAGATTTTGAGGTTGGCATTTTGAACATCGGCTCCTTTTCACTAGAGTCTTCAACTGCTCCTACCATAGGTTTCATTGTCTTCTAAGCACCCTCCCAACAATCTCTAGAAAAGTGCCCTTTCTTGCCACAAGAATAACAATTATAAGTGACTTGGCTAGTAGATGATCTAGCCTCTTTCCTCAGCATTTTTCGGTAGGCAGTCCTTATAGGATCTGTAGGGTTTGGTACCCTATTCACTGGTACTTGGTGAGTTTTCCCCAACTCCACCTCCAAAGCTCTGGCCGACTCCACCAAAGCTCAGAATCCCAATAACTTTGGTCCTAGCAGTAGGATACGCAACTCGCTGCGCAGACCATTATAAAATCTATCAACTATAGATTGCTCACTTTCCCATTTAAAGCCTGGGTAGCGTCTTACCATAAGGAATGTCTGCAAGTATTCGTCAACTGAATGCGCTCCCTGCACCATAATCATGCTCATCTGCTACCCTAATGGACCTCTAAATGCACTTTGCTCCAACATACCGCCCGGTGTTGGGGCCATCTCAGGGACAGAGGGTTGCACATTTCTCCCATGTTGTGCGTTGGTCACAGCAAACACCACTTCAACCACTCTTCTTATGGTTTCCAAAGAAGTAGGGGTCTCAGGCACGTCGCTTGGTGCAGTACTTTTCTCAGAGAATGTGCGTTCAGGCTGCCACGCGCCACTTCCGGACACCTATAGTCATACAAAACACTGATAAGTGCCCGAACAAAATTGCAAAAAGCAATTATAGGAACACGCAGGTTCCCCAAACATGTGTATTTTCATTCCTAAGTGAACATTCATGAGTTCTTTTCATGTTATAATGATGACGCACACACATGTGCTCACCACCCCTTAAAGTGAATTCGTCCACGAATTCATTTAAGCTTGACCAAAACCGGTAGTCTGATACCAAATTGTAACACCCCTATCTGTCACATAGCATATAGCAGTAGGTCCGGCCGGGGCCCAACGCCATATACTACGGACAGACCGATTGGTTACTCATTGAAACCAATCAACCAATCACAACGTCCTACACAGAGCATCTAGCGGAAGTAAATTATTAAGTTGCACAAGTAAAAGAACCCAGCCAAGCATGAATGTCCATTACTCAAACTCATAGGAATGTATAATACACAAATAAAAAATGGCCTTATGTCCTTACAAGAGTTTGCTTAATAAAAGTGTCTTCCAAACCTCGACACGCAGGCCAGTCACACATGAGTACATAAGGAAGACACTCAAAAATTAGCCTTCGAGGGTTGGCACAGCAACTTGGGCTTTAGCCCGCTATTTAGCATTCGGCTCCGCAGCACCTTCAAGCAACAATCCACCGCACGGTGGTAAACAAAAATAACGGTCAGCTAAAGCTGACCAAATTATAATGATTCCACCCCCAAACCGGGGCGGCAAAGCTCCTTCCCTGCACTTATTAGCAAAACAAGCAGTATAGCAAAGAAACATCACATCACAGGTGCACGCGCACAAGGCCGTACACCTCGTTCTCTCAGGGCACTAACTCGGCAAAGCCAGTCTGAACCCCGTCCGGTCCTTGATTCCACCACCACCCCTAAGGGGCGGCAACCACGTGAGCATTTAGTACTTTCAGCCGTAGCTTAGACTCGTTCTCCAAACCTCGGCAAGTCCCACGTAAAACTTTAGGTCACTTTAACCGAGCAGATGGAGCGGGTAGGGGTCCACCAGCCCGTTGCTCACCCCGCCATTGCCATTTGGCCTTTGACGCGGGCTAAGCTTCCACAGTCCCAACTATCGATCAAACACGGTACATAGCCCCGCTATGTACCCAGGTTGCTCCCAGACCACCAATAAGACAGAAATGTGTTTCAGTCCAGGTTTTCGGGTGCACCGTGAGATTAATCCCCAAGATTTCCTGATGCATTCTAACGCATAAAACCCCGAAAACAATCAAAACGCTCGGAGTCTTCTCCGGCTAACAATGCATAGCAAATCATCACCGATCCAGACCAACATGTCCGGGTAGGCTTCACACATTATTCCTATGTTCGTACTACGATTCCAGACTCTAATAAGGGGGACTTTACATATCTTCCCCAAGGAATACCCCAAACTCGCCGCACACTCGCGGGAGAAGGGTTTTTCCCATGCAAAGGAAGAAGAGCTTCACATGCTCAAGATGAGAATCGTTACCCTAGCGTTCTTCCGTGGCGTCATGGAAATCTATGCGGATGGAAAGCACCGCAATCTCCTTGCCTCCGCGGATCCGAAGTCGGCTCGCGATTTGGAGCTCCGAAGCTCTGCCGGTGACTGGATCTAGCTCCTTTTCCTCCTCCTTGCTCTCCCTTCTCTCTAGAACTTAGAGAGAGAACTCACATGGGAAATAAGGGTTTTCTAACCCTATTCCCGAGTTAAACCCCATCAAGAAAAACCCCAGCCCATGGATCCCAAGCTAAGGAAACGGACGGCCACGATTTAGGCTGAAAATTAGAAAATCTGGGCCGAACACGGGTTGCAACACGGCCGTGTGCATGGCCGTGTTACCCATTCGCCGTCAATCCCACAGCCTGACCAGTACACGGCCTCCGACACGCCCGTATCACATGTGACAAGCCTATGTCAGGGCCCGTGTCACGCTCCGTGTGCACCATCCAGAAATTTCCCGAGCTGGACACGGCCTGTGACACGGCATCCGACACGCACGTGTCTGTACCCGTGTCATGGCTCGTGTGCATAACTCAGAAACCTCTCGAGCGGGACACGCCCTGGGACACGCCCGTGTCCCAGGCCGTGTGCCTACACCCGAAGATCGTTGATCGCCAAAATGTCGACCACGCGACCCGTGGCCGAACACGCCCTTGACACGCCTGTGTCATGCCCGTGTCACCAGCTCCAAGTCCCAGACTTGGCTTAAAAAGTCACTCGTCCCTCTTTTGAGTTTTGGGGTGTTACACATGGCGTGGAGGCTCGTCTTGCGGGAAGCCTCGACCCCTACCCCCCGTGGATCACTCTGATCCCTCCTCGGGTTCCGACATCAGCCCGGTCTTCGCATCTGTCCTCCTCCGCCCAAGGCCGGACCTCTTCAATCCGTACACCCTATTGGTCCTGTCGCTGCTCCATGTTTCCTCTCATCTCGAGGAACTCCGGGCATGTGGATGTGGTGTGCCCCTCCTCCTGATGGAAGTCGCAATGGGGTAGGTCCACCCTGACCTCCTGTAATACACCCATCCGTCTTATGGCATATAACAGAAGGTCCAGCTGGGACCCGACGCCATATACCACGGACATTCGGAAGGGTTACATAAGAATATCAAAAACTCAACTACTCGTCCTAACATAGAGCATTATAGTGGAAGATTTTAAACATTTTAAGAGAACCCAAAATTGCACAACACTGGCCTGAATGTCCACTATACACCACAGGAATGAAATACAACAAATACACAAAAGAGTACTTAGCTTTAAGGCCTTACAAATGTTCACTTGACAATATAATATTTTACATACATCGGCTCACAGGCTTGCCACACATGACAAAAGTAAAACAACAGTTCGCTTTGGCCTTCGAGGGCAAGATCAGTAACTTGGGATTCAGCCCACTACTTGGCGCTTGGTTCCGCAGCACCTGCAAGCAACATTCCACCGCACGGTGGCAAACAAAGCAACGGTCAGCTAAAGCTGACCAAATTATAACGACCCTGCCCCTTACTCGAGACGGCGGTGCGCCTTCCCTGCATATCATTAGCCCAGCTAAATAGTAAAGTGCCTATCTATATTTCGCCATAGGTGTAGGCTCGCTCGGCCAAACACCCCGTGCACTCATGGCACATTCTCAGTGAATCCGGTCAATTCCGTGGCTTCACCACCATCATCGGGATGGAAAACATTGTGAGCATTTTTGAGTCTTTCCAACTGCAGTCCAAGACTCCCGACTATGCCAACGGCCAGTTCCACATTAGGGCCTCTAGCACCGAACCACAAAGCCCAAGTCCGTTTCCACTTGCCCGTTGCTCACTCCGCCTAGTAACTTTAAGACGTACGCACGGGACAAGCTTCACCCGGATCCTTAAACATTCCCAAACATCACATAACCCAGTTATGTTCAAGGATGGCTCCCCGGCCGCCAAGTTAGCAGAATTACGTTTTCGCTCAGTTTTTCGGGTGCGCCTTAGAGTTAATCCCCAAGGATCCTTGCTGCAATCTACCGCGTAGAAACCAGAAAACAATCAAAGGCACGGAGTCTTCTCCGGCTAATCATGCAATGCAACATCACCGATCCAGACAAACACGTCCGGGTAGGCTTCACACACAATGCCTATGTCCGTACTATGATTTCGGACACTAAACAAGGGGACTTTACATATCTACCCCAAGGAACACCACAAACTCACCGCACACTCACGTGAGAGGGTTTTCCTATGCAAAGGAAGAAGAGCTTCACATGCTCAAGTTGAGAATCGTTACCCTTGAAGTCTGCTTTGGCGTCATGAAGAACTAACTGGATGAAAAGCTTCGCAAGGGATTTCTCTCCACGGATCTGGTCTCGGTTCTCAATTTTTTGCTCTGATGCTCCGCCGGCGGCCGGATTCCTCTCCTTCCCTCTTCCTTGCTCTCTCCTCTCTCTAACTTCTTAGAAAGAGAAAACTTAAGAGGAAATGAGGAATTAATCCTCTATTCTCAGACTTAAGAAAGCAGGAACTCATCTGGGCCGTCAGATCTTGTTTAAAGAAAACGAATGGCTCAGATTTGCCTAAAACTTCTTAATCCTGGGCCGAACACGGCTTTGCACACGGCCGTGTTCCAGGCTGTGTGCCTCAATCCAGACACGATTGTCGAGGATAGAAAAGGACACGGGTTAGGACACGCCCGTGTCCCAACCTGACACGCCCGTGTCGAGTCATCGACACGCCCGTGACAAGGGGTCGTGTCGCACATAACCGCCACGCTAACCGTCACGTCCCATAGTGGATACGAGTGGCGACACGTCCATGCCGAATCTGACACGCTCGTGTCATACAGTACACGCCCGTGTTCTGGGCCATGTCCCTTTGTCGACACAGACCAAACTTCTAGAGGAGTACACGGCCATGTGACACGCCCGTGTCACATGCCGTGTTCCTGACACGCCCGTGTCACAGGCCGTGTTCGAGCACTCAACGCTCGTCGACCTCGACTCGACTACCCGAGCATGACACGGCCATGTGACACGCCCGTATCACAGGCCGTGTTCACCCTACCAAGACCCGAACTTTGTTCGAACACCGCCCGTTTCACATTTAAGTTTCGGGGCGTTACAAATCCCCCCCCCCCTTAAAGAATTTCGTCCACGAAATTCTTTAAAGGTACACAAAACAATTTAAATATTACCTGCGTCGAATAATTCGGGGTATGCTTCCAACATAGTCGGCTCTCGCTCCCAAGAAAGCTCCTCGCATCCGCAGTTTTCCCATCGGACTTTAACCATTCGAATTTCCTTGTTGCGGAGCCGTTTGACTTCAAAGTCTTCAATGCGAACTGGCTAGACCTTGGTCATCAACCCGTTATCAATCGGCACTTGATCGACCGCAACAACCTGAGAAGGCTCTTGTACCACCTTCCGCAATTCCGAAATGTAGAATACATCGTGTAGCCCACTCAATTCCACCGACAACTTCAATTGATACGCTGCTTCGCCAATCCGCTCCAGGATCTCAAATGGTCCAAGGTATCTCAGACTCAACTTCTTCAAGCGTCGAATCCGCGAGACACCCTTGAATGGATTTATTTTCAAGTACACCCAATCGTCAACACTGAACTCCACATTCCTATGCTTGGCATTATAGTATTTTGTCTGCCTGTCCTGAGCGATCTTTAACCGTTCCTGAATTGTACGTACCATTGAAGTGATGTCTTCCACTTCCTGACATTTGTATAACTTTGACTCGCCTGTCTCCAACCAAGACAACAGCGTGCGACACTTTATCCCATACAGGGCCTCGAAAGGCGTCATTCCAATACTCGCTTGAAAACTGTTATTGTATGCAAACTCTACCATGTACAGGTGATCTTCCCACTGTTTTCCTAAATCCAAGACGCACATACGAAGCATGTCCTCCATCGTCCTGTTGACCCTTTCAGTCTGACCATCTGTCTGCGGATGAAAGGCTGTGTTGAATCTCAGCTTAGTTCCCAACAACTTATGCACCAGCCTCCAGTCATTAGACGTGAAGCGTACGTCTCGGTCACTAACAATAATGTGTGGCACACCATGCAACCGTACAATATTATCCACATAGAGCTTTGCTAACTTTTCCACCGGATCTTCCTTCCTATTCGGGATGAAGTGCGACACCTTTGTCAATCTATCTACGACCACCCAGATGACGTCGTTTCCCTTCTGCGACCTTGGTAAACCATGCACAAAATCCATGGAAATGTCGTCGAACTTCCATTCCGGGATAGGCAAGGACTTCAAGAAACCTCCTGGCTTCTGGCATTCCGTCTTCACCAAGGCACAAGTTTGGCACTTTGCCACATAAAGTGCTACATCCTTCTTCAGCCCTGGCCACCAAAACAACTTCTTCATGTCCTTATACATCTTCGTTCTCCCCGGGTGGATTGAGTACTTAGTATGATGAGCCTCGTACATCAGCTCCTCCCGAAGATTATCCGCACTAGGGATGCATAGGTTACCGTCCTTCCTTAGCATCCCATCTTCAACCGCAAATTGGGAATTTGACCCATCCAACGATTCATCCAATATCTTCTTCATACCGCTATCCTGAATAAAAGCCCGCCTAATCCTATCAGCTAGGTCATACTGCACCTCCATCCAACACAATATTGCATCGCCACTAGCCTGCTTGTCAACGCAGGAGATCCCCAATGCCTCCAAATCACGGATCAAACTCTCATCATGCACCGCAAACTAGTTGGCTTGCGTCGGTGCCCTACGACTCAACGCATCCGCCACTGCATTTACTTTCCCGGGCACATAATGAATTTCGAAAGTGTAGTCCCCCAAGAACTCCATCCACCTCCGCTGCCTCATGTTCAGGTCCTTCTGATCTAGCAAATACTTCAGGCTCTTATGATCGGTGTAGATATTGACCTTCACACCGTACAGATAGTGCCTCCACAGCTTTAGAGCAAATATCACGGTCGCTAACTCCAAGTCATGGACCGGATAATTTCTCTCATGAACCTTCAATTGTCGTGATCCATAGGATATAAAGCTCCCATGCTGTAGCAGAACACAGCCCAAACCACTGCCTGAAGCATCACTATAAATTTCAAACCCTTCGGACCCACTCGGCGAACGCAAAATAGACACTGTGACCAACCGCCTCTTCAATTCTTCGAAAGCCCGCGCGCACTCCAGCATCCACACAAACTTTTGATCCTTCCTTGTCAGCGTCGTGAGTGGCAGCGCTATCCGCGAGAAGTTCTACGAAGTGCCTATAGTAGCCGGCAAGCCCTAAAAAGCTCCGAACTTCCACCACCGTAGTCAACACTGGCCACTCCTGAATCACCGCTATCTTCGCTGGATCCACCGTTATGCCTTCACCACTAACAATATGACCAAGGAACGCGATTGAGGATAAACAGAACTCACACTTGGAGAACTTAGCAAACAACTGATTCTTCCTCAACGTCTCCAATACCATATGCAGATGTTTGTAGTGATCATCCTCACACCGCGAGTACACCAAGATGTCGTCGATAAATACTATCACGAAATGGTCAAGGTACTCTCTGAACATCCTGTTCATCAGATCTATAAACACGGATGACGCATTGGTCAGCACAAACGGCATGACCGTAAACTCGTAATGCCCAAACCACGTGCTGAACGCTGTCTTTGAGATGTCACTTTCCCTTATCCTTAGCTGGTAGTATACGGATTTCAGATCTAGCTTCGAATATACTGTCGACCCAACAAACCGATCAAATAGATCGTTAGTCCTTGGGATCGGATACTTATTCTTTTCTGTAAGCTTGTTCAACTCCCGATAGTCGATACAGAGTCGCAAGCTCCCATCTTTCTTCTTAACGAAGAGGACCGGTGCGCTCCAAGGCGATGAACTTGGACCCACATACCCTTGCTCTAACAATTCTTGCAGTTGCACCTTCAGCTCCGCCATCTCCTTAGGCGCTATCTGATATGGAGGGCGTGATACCGGTTTGGCACCCGGCACCAGATCAATTGTAAAATCAATCTCCCGCTGGGGAGGGGCTCCCGGGAGATCGTCTGGGAAGACATCAGGATACTCAGACACAATTGGAATACTGTCAAGACTAGGTTAGGCGTTGAAGCATGCACTAATGCGACAAACAGTTCTGCCCCAGACCGAACTGCCTTAATCACCTGAAGAGACGACATCAAAATCTTGCTCCACCCTTTCATGCCCGCAAACGTAGTCTCCTGATCAGTATTCAGTCTCAACTTAACATCCTTTTGGTTGCAATCAATGCATGCTCGCTGCTCCGAGAGCCAGTGCATACCAAAGATTACGTCAAACTCCATTAACGGTAGTACCGACGCTTGTAAAATGCACTCCTGATCCCTGATCCGTATCTTTACCACACAGACTTTATCCGCGCGTATTGAGCACCCATTGGGCAGCAACACATCCAACTTGTCCTTTGCCATCGAGGAAGGAACTCTGATGCGCGATACGAATCTTTCAGACAAGAAGGAATGTGAAGCTCCCGTATCAAAAAGGGCTCTCGCCGGACAGTCAAAAATTAACACAAAGCCTAGCACCAACATTCATAAGCTAACATCACTACTAGAAAAATGGCTTTTAGCCACGAATTCTTTTGCCACGGGGGAAAAATCGTGGCTAATAGTGAGTATTAGCCACGGTTTTTATTCCATGGCTAAAAGTCTAGTATTAGTCACGGTTGACTAATCCGTGGCTAATATTGGACTTTTAGCCACGGTTTGCCTGAATCGTGGCTAAAAGTCTAGTATTAGCCACGGTTTGCCTGAACCGTGGCAAAAGGTCGTGGTTACATTTAGTCTCACACCGCCAAAACAAAACAAAATTTTGGGTTTATAAGGAATTTATTTCAATTAGTATTTGAAATAAATATGGCGGCGGCGGCGGCGGCCGGGAGGCGGCGGCCCGGTGTCGCGGGGGCGGCGCGCCGGCCGGCCGGCGGCGGCGGCTGGCCTGAATTTTTTATGTTATGAGTGGCCCTTTAACCACGGCAATTAAACCGTGGCTAAAAGTCCAGTATTAACCACGACAATCAAACCGTGGCTAAAAGTCCAGTATTAGCCACGGTTTTGGACTTTTAGCCACAGTTTGGACTTTTAGCCACGCTCGCATTGCCCACGCCCATTTTTCGTGGGTAGACCGTGGCTAAAAGTCTTTAGCCACGGTTTTGGACTTTTAGCCACGGCAATCTGCCGTGGCTAAAAGTCAGTTTTCTAGCCACGGTTTGCCTGAACCGTGGCTAGAAGTGGCTAAAAGTCTAGTATTAGCCACGGTTTGCCTGAACCGTGGCAAAAGGGCGTGGTTACATTTAGTCTCACACCGCCAAAACAAAACAAAATTTTGGGTTTATAAGGAATTTATTTCAATTAGTACTTGAAATAAATATGGCGGCGGCCGGGCGGCGGCGGCGGCGGCGGCGGCGGGCGGCGGCGGTGGCGGCGGCCGGGCGGCGGTGGAGGCGGCGGCCGGGCGGCGGCGGCGGCGGCCGGCGGCGGCGGCGGCGGCGGCGGCGGCGGCCGGGCGGCGGCGGCGGCGGCGGCGGCGGCGGTCGCGGGGCGGCGCGGCGGCGGCGGGCGGCGGCGGCGGCGGCGGCGGCGGCGGCGGCGGCGGCGGCGGCGGCGGCGGCGGCGGCGGCGGCGGCGGCGGCGGCGGCGGCGGGCGGCGGCGGCGGCCCGGTGTCGCGGGGGCGGCGCGCCGGCCGGCCGGCGGCGGCGGCTGGCCTGAATTTTTTATGTTATGAGTGGCCCTTTAACCACGGCAATTAAACCGTGGCTAAAAGTCCAGTATTAACCACGACAATCAAACCGTGGCTAAAAGTCCAGTATTAGCCACGGTTTTGGAATTTTAGCCACAGTTTGGACTTTTAGCCACGCTCGCATTGCCCACGCCCATTTTTCGTGGGTAGACCGTGGCTAAAAGTCTTTAGCCACGGTTTTGGACTTTTAGCCACGGCAATCTGCCGTGGCTAAAAGTCAGTTTTCTAGCAGTGCATGCAAAAAAGTAACAATTTCAAAAAGCTAAACTGTTAAAATTTAACTCATACCTGTCACCACATCAGCTTGCTTAATGACCTCTTGTAGGCCAAGATTATAAACTCTAGGCTTGGTTGGAGCATGATGGGATGCGATTGACTCCGCCGCCTTCCCTTTTTCTTCATATGTTGCTTCATGCCTCTTCTCGGACTTTGCACGTCCGCTCCAACACTCACGTGAAAAATGCCCCACCTTTCCACGGTTGTAGCACACTCCTGGGACTCGACTTGAGTTTGCCCCCGTCGCACCAGATGAAGGGGATGAACTCGAAGTCTTCTACTTCTTGTTCCATCTGCGGAAACCCGACTTTGAACTCGTCACTTTGAACTCTGACCTCTTATCCCATGGGTCCTTCTTCTCTTGAACTTTCTTCGCGACCCTTTCCAATGACCGAGCTGCATTTACTAAGGCTAGGAAGCTCTGCGCCTTAGGCCCAGCGAGGAGTAGCTGTAGGTCGCCCCGTAGGCCCTCATAAAATCGGTTGGTCTTCCGCTCCTCTTCAGTAAACATAGCACCAGCATAACGGCCAAACTGAGTAAATTCGTGGAGATACTCTTCCACGCTTCTCTCTCCTTGAGTCAAACCAAGGTACTTATTCTCCATTTCAAGCTTCTGGGCAGAAGGTAGGTATCTGGCCAAGAACAACCTTGAGAATTCCTCCATCGGTACTTCGGCAAGTTGCCTTCCCACTAAGAGATGAACCTCCAACTCGTCCCACCACATCCTTGCCTCACCAGCCAATAGGAAGGTCGCTATTGTGGTCTTCTGCCACTCCATAATTTTTGTGGCGGTCATGACCCTCTTCATCGTAGAGAGCCAATCCTCAGCTTGAGTTGGCGTTCCCATCCCGTCGAACACCGGAGGATTAAATCTCATCACATGCTTGAGCTGTTTCTCCGTGGCTCTCCTTGGTGCTACCGGATCAACTGCCACACATTCTACCACTCCGGGCTCTGCAACCCTAATTGGTTCTTGCTCATTAGCAGGTGGTGCGTGTTGCACTTGTTGGGCATTGATCATACCATTGACTTCTTCAGCCACCAATCTTATGGTTTCTACTGAAGAAGGTGTTGTAGGCACGTCACTCGGTGCACTACTTTTCGCCGATTGTGGATGTTCTGATTGCCCAGCACCGCTCCTAGTTACCTAATATAGCATAAACCCTTGATTAGGCGACACACAAATTGCTAAAAGCAATCACTGGAACACTCAAGTTCCTCAAAACAAGTGTATTTTTTCATTTCTAAGTGGACATTCATGGGTTATTTTATGTTATAACGATGACGCACATACATGTGCTCACAACCCCTTAAAAGAATTCGCCCACAAATTCAAATATAGACGACCGACACCCTAATCTGATATTAAATTGTAACACCCCCATCGGTCGTATGGCATATAACAGAAGGTCCAGCTGAAACCCGACGCCATATACCATGGACAGTCGGAAGGGTTACATAAGAATATCAAAAACTCAACTACTCGTCCTAACACAGAGCATTCTAGCGGAAGCTTTTAAACAGTTTAAGAGAATCCAAAATTGCACAACACTGGCATGAATGTCCACTATACACTACAGGAATGAAATACAACAAATAAACAAAAGAGTACTTGACCTTAAGGCCTTACAAATGTTCACTTGACAATATAATGTTTTACATACATCGGCTCACAAGCCGGCCATACATGAAAAAAGTAAAACAGCAGTTCTCTTTGGCCTTCGAGGGCCAGCTCAGCAACTTGGGCTTCAGCCCGCTACTTGGCGCTTGGTTCCGCAGCACCTGCAAACAACATTACACCGCACGGTGGCAAACAAAGCAACGGTCAGCTAAAGCTGACCAAATTATAACGACCCTGCCCCTTACTCGAGACGGCGGTGCTCCTTCCCTGCATATCATTAGCCCAGCTAAATAGTAAAGTGCATATCTATATTTTGCCACAGGTGTAGGCTCGCTCGGCCAAACACCCCGTGCACTCAGGGCACATTCTCGGTGAATCCGGTCAATTCCGTGGCTTCACCACCATCCTCGGGATGACAAACATTGTGAGCATTTTTGAGTCTTTCTTACCGCAGTCTAAGACTCCCGACTATGCCAACGACCAGTTCCACTTTAGGCCCTCTAGCACCGAACCGCAAAGCCCAGGTCCGTTTCCACTTGCCCGTTGCTCACTCCGCCTAGTCACTTTAGGACGTACGCACGAGCCAAGCTTCACCCGGATCCTAAAACATTCCCAAATATCACATAACTCAGTTATGTTCAAGGCTTGCTCCCCGACCGCCAAGTTAGCAGAATTACATTTCCGCTATGTTTTCCGGGTGCGCCTTGGAGTTAATCCCCAAGGATCCCTGCTGCAATCTACCTCGTAGAAACCCGAAAACAATCAAAGGCACAGAGTCTTCTCCAGCTACTCATGCAATGCAACATCACCGATCCAGACAAACACGTCCGGGTAGGCTTCACACACAATGTCTATGTCCGTACTACGATTCCGGACTCTAAATAAGGGAGACTTTACATATCTACCCCAAGGAACACCACAAACTCACCGCACACTCGCGTGAGAGGGTTTTCCTATGCAAAGGAAGAAGAGCTTCACATGCTCAAGTTGAGAATCGTTACCCTTGAAGTCTGCTTTAGCGCCATGAAGAACTAGCTGGATGAAAGGATTCGCAAGGGATTTCTCTCTACGGATCTGGTCTCGGTTCTCAATTTCGTGCTCCGATGCTCCGCCGGCGGCCGGATTCCTCCCCTTCCCTCTTCCTTACTCTCTCCTCTCTCTAACTCCTTAGAAAGAGAAAACTTAAGAGGAAATGAGGAATTAATCCTCTATTCTCGGACTTAAGACAGCAGGAACTCATCTGGGCCGTCAGATCTTGTTTAAAGAAAACGAACGGCTCAGATTTGCCTAAAATTTCTTAATCCTGGGTCGAATACGGCTTTGCACACAGTCGTGTCCCAGGCCGTGTGCCTCGATCCAGACACGATTGTCGAGGACAAAAAAGGACACGGGTTAGGACACGCCTGTGTCCCAACCTGACACTCCCGTGTCGGGTCATCGACACGCCCGTGACCAGGGGCCGTGTCGTACATAACCGCCACGGCAACTGTCATGTCCCATAGTGTACACGGGTGGCGACACGCCTGTATCATACAGTACACGCCCGTGTTCCGGGTCGTGTCCCTTAGTCGACACAGGACCAAACTTCCAGAGGAGTACACGGCCATGTGACACGCCCGTGTCGCATGCCGTGTGCCTGACATGCCCTGTGACACACCTATGTCACAGGCCGTGTTCGAGCACTCAATGCTCGTCGACCTCGACTCGACTACCTGAGCACAACACGGCCATGTGACATGCCCGTGTCACAGGCCGTGTTCACCCTACCATGACCCGAACTTGGTTCGAACACCGCCCGTTCACTTTTAAGTTTTGGGGCGTTATACCTCCCTCTTTCTTCTTGGTTGTCCTCTCCTCCTTCCCCCTAGGGCAATTGCCATAGCCTCCTCCTGATCAGGGAGAGGGGGTCTCTGACTCGGCCTCCCGCCCTATGGGCGAAACTGACCATGGCCACCCTGACGATTATCTCCTCCATGATAACCTCTTCGTGGCCCTTGGTCCCGCCACTCCGGCCTCCACCCCAACCGTTTGGTCGGCTCCTAGCGCCCCCACTTGGGCTGCTGCTGCGGCTGTTCCCTCTGCCAGGGCTCAACCCTCCTCTCCTCTTAAACTAGGCCACCCCTTGGCCTCTCCTCCTCTGTTGCCCATCTGGCCAACCTCCGGGCAAACTCCGGGTGCGCCGCCTCCATATCGGCCTCCCTTGATGCCCTCTCCATGAGTGCCTCAACAGATACTAGAGGCATCCTCTTCAGATCCATGGCAAAGAACCCGGGCTGGAGATCCAGGGTGAAGGCTACCATCATGGTGTGCCCCAACATCTCCTGCATCTGGGACAGTTCCTCCTGGAACCTATCCATGTAGCTACCCAGGGTCTCGAATGCCACCTGCTTGATGCGGAACAAAGACTCCGCCTCCTTCTTCCTCTTCCTGGATGTGGTGAACCTCTACATGAACCCCCGGCGCAGGTCCTCGAAACAGTAAATGGAGCTGGCCGGGAGCTGATGGAACCACTCTCTCGCCTTCTCCTTGAGGGTGATGGCGAAGAGTCGGCACTTAAACCCATCCGACATTTGTCGGATCGAGACCACGTCCTCGAACCATTAGACGTGCGGGACCGGGTCTCCCCTCCCAGTGTAGTAGGACATCTCCGGCTCCCGGAACCCCTCTGGAACTGGGGCAGAGGAAACGAGCTCGCTGAAAGGGCTTCCACCCATGACCGGGCGAGCTGGGAATTCTTTCCCTACTATCTCGCCGAAATGGTATTCGCCTGCCGAGCCAGGGAATAGGATTCACCCCCGTAGCTCGCGCTCTCCTCCTCCAGCGACCTCCTTCCCAGCTCACCGGATAGGCACGTCGTTGCCCAAGGCCGGGGCAGCGACCACAGGAACTAGCGGTGTTGCGCTCTCGACTCGCATGCTGAGTGCGACCCTGATGAGCCCGAGCACTTCCTCTCTGAGCTCCGCGGACATCCCCGTCGTTATGGAATGGGGAGGGGTTGGCGAGTTGCCCCCGCCTGAACCTCGTCCTTCATCTCCAACCATCAAACTTGCAGAAGATTTTCTTTGCTGACCACACTCCACGCTCACTGCACCAAAATGTTGAAACCGAAAAATCGATCTCGAGGAGTTCACCCTTGGGGAAGGGGTGATCGCGCACCTACTTCTCCCCTGCAAACTAGATAGCCAAAAACTTAGGACAAAGAACAGACCCAAGGCTCCGGCACAGAGGTCCCACCACACACCCTGAAGATCTTAGAGCACTTCCCCTCCTTAGCCAAGTGCTGAAGCTAAGGTACCTCAGAAAGCGCTAGAAGACTGGGCACAAGTAAGCATGCCTTTCTGAGGTACCCCTTGGGTCCTATTTATAGGATTCTGAAAATGGCCTGCAAATAGCCAACCTCCGTTACTCTGGGGGGATAGGGGCAGACCAATGGGGGAAACATGGTGACATACATCACTTCAAAGGCCTGAGCGAGCTGCCTCCTGGAGCTCCTGCTCGCAAGTGGCGGATGGGGCTCGCACTCGCCTACCCCTTAGCCTAGGGCGAGTACGAGCTCGGCGCCCTTACCTGCGCGATGTCTCAACCCTCATTCGTCGGGCTCAGCCCCACGAACTCTGAGCTTGGCCCGATGAATGCCGAACTCGGACCGACCATTGCCCAGTTCGGACTCGGCACATTGAACTTGGCGTGCAAACTTCCCTGCCGAGCTCGCCTGGGGACTGGGGGCGGTCTGAACCGGCCCGTTTGGCTTCTATCGACCCACTCGCCGGATACGGGGTTGTACATCAGGTGTTATAGTAGTTGTTATAGCAGACCTACTACGAGTATAGCATGATACATTTGTGATGCAGGGGGTGATGATGATGGTACCTATAGTTGATATTCCTATTACCTCCATAATATGGCAAAAGAGATGATTGTCGTATTGTTCTTTAGATTTGATGGACTTATTGTAGGGCATGCCTTTGCCCGAGGTTCCCGTTGAATTAGATATTGTGAATGTTTGTATATTCATGATGATTAAGTGTGCATAGCTATGGTACTTTCTTGTGTATTCAATATTCTGCTTATAGTTGTCATGTTATGTGATGAAGGTTGCAGGCAGGGTAGGCATCATGTACTAGAGGTTAGCTCGTGTGCTAGCACTATCGCATGGTAGCAACACTGGGCATAAGGTCCACCTTGGCGATGTTTATTATTTGGGAAGGGGATTTTACAAGCGGAGCTTTGTAAGGAACGAGATCACAAGGAGATCACAATATCACGAGGTGAGGAAAGGAGATTGCGAGGAATGAAATTACCACTACAATGTCGTTTGTTTCTCTGAAGTATTCTTTCTTCTCCGCTTCTCGTTTTGTTCCTCTTTCTTTAAGTATTAGAGTTGGGGATACTATTTTCCCCTTTTGGTCCCTCAAACGAGAGTAGAGTTTTGTGGGGGTAGCATTCTTTTGCAACAAGTGCTTCTTCTCAGCCACCTCCATCCCAACCTTCCTACAAGAAATATTAGAATTTTTTCAAGTAGGCACTTTCACATTGCTATTCTGCTTTCTATAGTAGATTTTAAGAGCAGAGTTTTGGATTCTTTCCATAGGGAAGAGCACAGTTCTCTAATTTGATGGTGTTAGAGGAGCCCGGTCAAGCAAACTAAATATAGAGCATGACTTATGTATTTATAGAAGTTATGGGTTGTGTGCTATAATGATTTTGAGTATGGCTCTGTTTGGGACAGCTCTGGCAGATTGAAAAGCTGCTATCCGGATAGAGCTGTTTTAAAATAGATCTCTGGGGAGCAGTTTTGAAAAGCTGCAGAGTGTTTGGGTGTTCTGTGCAGAAGTGCGCTTTGAGGAACGATTTTCTATTTTTAGCTGTTTGGAGAAACCATTTTTGGAAGCTATTTTTTTAAAAACTAAAATATATAAATATATAAAAACAACTGATAACAGGAGTCTTTTACATAGTTCTAGAAAATAGAAAAAAAAAGGTTTTCCAACATCCGGCGACTGCTTTTTCCAATTCTTCTGATCACCTGTTCGAAAATAAATTCATATGAATCAAAATTTTGATAATTTAAATCCTTTCAATTTTTAGTAAAAGATGGATCGAATTTTTACCTGCGTGCACTGTATATTTCTTCGGCAATACTATCTCGCACTGTAGACATATGTTCTGCTCCAACAGCATCACACATATTGCTTTCAATATCATCCTCTGCCGCATGGTCTTCATCCTCTAAGGGAACAAAAGAAGACTTATCAACATCACAAGCATTAAACTCAGGGTCCCAGCGAGACAGATGTCTCCGAATGAAGTTATGTAAGGCCATTGTCGCTAGCACTATGGAACATTGTTTCTTGAAGTTGTGTTATGGCATTTTGCTCAAAATGTGCCACTTTTTTTCCCACACTCCAAACGTTCGCTCGATCACACTGCGAAGAGATGAATGCGCCTTATTGAAATGTTCTTGCCTTCCTTGTACAGGCCGACTCCCACGGGCAAAGTCTGCCAAGTGATATCTTGTTTCTGGATACGGCTTCAAATAACCCATCTTTTACGGGTATCCAACATCCACTAAGTAATATTTATCTGCATTTATTTTGTTTGTTAAATAGGTAAACATTATGAAATACGAAAAATTTGAATGAATGTAAACATATTGATTAGTATACCTTGTGGGGGATGCAAAAAATGCAATTTATCGTCTGCCAATGCGCGCACGAAGATGCGACTATCATGAGCAGATCCCTCCCATCCAGCCAGGGCAAATGTAAAACACATGTTAAAATCACAGACTGCCATTACATTTTGCTTCGTCGTGCCATGACGTCCTATGTATTGTACTTGATCTTCTACGGGTATCCTCACATCAACATGTATACCGTCAATGACACCAACGCAATCCTTAAAGAATGACATGCAACGAGAATCATACCTTATCTCAGCCGGAATATCTCTGAACTGACGGTCAATAGGCTTTATAACATCAATTAAGAGTAACAAAAGAGATTTAAGCCCTTTCGAAAAATATCTACTAATTGTTTCGGTCGAGTGCTGGAACCGTTCTTTCGTTAATCTAGCGGAACCTCCTTGTGCTAAGATATACAGTGTAATCCTTAGGACTTCTCTTGAGGACGTCCGCTGTGATCCTTGAAGTTCATGATCTGCTTCCGGTTTATGAAGTAAATTTATGAAAATGCGTTTCGACATCCTAAATGTATCATGAATCCCATCTGGATGTCCTTCTAGTAACTCTTTAATCCATTTCGCACCTGTTTGGGCAGATATCATGCATGGGCGTGTGCCGACGGAAGCTAGGGCTGGAGAAGACGACTGATGCTAGGGCTGGTTTTCCTCGATCTCTGCTGTCGCCGATGCTAGGTCTGGAGAAGATGGCCGATCGGGAAGAACTTTGCTGTCGCGGCCGACGATGTCGCCGTTCGGGAGAAGGAGAAGAAGGGCCGCGGGATCGGGGAGAACGAAGCGACGCGAGATCGGGGAGAAGAACCGCAGGGGGGAAATATTAGGAAGCGAATTTTTAGAGCGCTGAACGCAGGCGGGGAGGGTGTTGAAGCCAAAAATAACCTCAACGAATGTTCACGAACCAAAGTGCAGCCGATGCCTACTTCTCTCAAACCTCGACCCCTGACTGGCTGCTAAGGCCCTAAAACAGACCCAATGCCTCAGCTGGGAGGTCCCACCACACACCCGGAAGATCTCTGAGAGCTTCCCCTCCAAAGCCAAATGCTGGGCTGGGAGCTCCTCAGAAGGCACTAGAGTTAGAGGGAAAATGAAAAGCCTGCCTTCCAAAGAGCCCCTATGGGTCTTTTTATAGTCTTCCTTTGACCTGAAAATACTGAAATACCCTTGAGGGGTCTGCCAATAGCCAAATCCCGCTGTCATTCCAAGGGCATTTGGGTAATTCTACCTCGGGATAGAAAATGATAATAATAAAATAATCTCCTCTGGACTCCGGGTCCCACCCCGTGGGCCCACTTGGCGAGACCCCCGGCCTAGAAGGCTCTCGCTGGGTCCCCATTAGGCCCACCTTGGAGAGAACTCCTGCCAGGAAGGTTCTCGCGCTAGGTAGTCATGCTGCCCTTGCGAATGAAGGCTCTCCTAAGGCGTTCTCGCCTGCCCTGGGCGGGAGCTTTCCCTAAGGCGGGAGCTTCCGTAGTCAAGCCATCTGCTTTGGTCGGTCGACGATCTCTCCTGCCGGGAGCTCGACTATCGGCTCTGGTTTCCTCATCTTTCGCCTGCCCTTGGCGGGAGCTCCCCCTAAAGCGGGAGCTTCTCTGGCTTTGGAGCCGAAGCTTGTCGTGGCGCGAACGATATCGCCCACCACCAGGCGGGAGCCTTTAAGGACGAGAATTCCACCAGCATGCCTTAGGGTTAACCCAAGGCTAGCCTGGGGCTAGCCCAATCCCTTAGTGAGGTCTCCGGGTCCCACCCAGCGAATATGGGGTTGTACACAATCCCCGCTCTTTTCGAGCTAGCCCTGCGCTCGACAAGACAAGTCCAACCCCCAAAATATTCGCTTGACACGTGCCCGCCTACTGAGGGAATCTTTTGGTGGGTCCTACTGCGGCTATAAATATGCACTGATAGGCGTCCATACGCCCTGCCCTTGAAGTACGGTTTTCCAACTGAGCTCTCGCCTCAGGGATTTTTGCGCGAGCTTACCATGCATCCCAAACGTGCTGCCAAACCATTTTCGCAAGACCTCCAAGACCTGTTAGCCGCTGCCCAAGCACGGGCCTTGGCTAACTGTGCGGCGGTGGCTCCATGGTTAGCGAAAAAGACTTCAACCGCCGGGCCTTCGGAGCCGAAGAAGAAGGAAAAGAAAAGGGCGAAGGTGGTCCGGCGGGACCTTTCTCGCGAGAACAGGGATCCTCCTTCCCCCACTCCCAATCCTGCGGGGGATCCTTCCCCGCAGAAGGTAAGCCTTTCGCCCGTGCCTACCGAGCTGACTGTACACTAGATCTGATGGTTAAAGTAAGCTTTCGCAGGAATCTGCTCCTAACGATGACGCCGAGATCCCGCCAAGTTCTTCGAACCTGCCAGCTCATTCCATAAAGGACCAAACACGGGTCCCGGACGTAATTCCTTCGGCCGAGACTGAAACGATAGGTACGTTTTGCTACTGTCGATATGTCAACCCTGCCTTTTCTTTTCTGAACTATCTTCTCGCAGTGCCCGCTCCCGCCGACCCGGGCCTAAACGCCAGGGAAATAGAAGCGAGAACTGTGGAATTGCCTCCCTTGGTGACCGATCCTACCCTGTAGGCGGGAGGGACGGCCTCTGATCCCTCCGCTACTCCCAAGGATGTCGTTCATCTCTTGGGAGAAGACAACTCCCCACGAGCTTCTGGCCTGGTCGGGACCATTGTGCGCGAGCCCTTCCGCCCGGGGCTGGGAAAGCCTCTTCACCTTCTTTATGGAACCAACGGAGGGGCCGGGCCTTCTCGTCCAACTTTGGCTGACGGTTCTCGCCCCGCCGCAGGTATGCGAAACTTTTCTGGACTGTTGATTGTCATGCCTTGACCAAAATTCTCGTGCGTTTCCCTTGTAGGTGATCCCGGCTTGCGGTCGGAAGCCAACCGGGAAGAAGAAGATGATGATGAAGACGATGATGAAGAAGAGGAAGATTCTCCCCTCCCTTCGTCTGGCGAGATAGAAGGAATATTGAACGGCGCCGGGAGCACGAAGGAGAGGAGGAAGAGAATCTCGGCTATCCTGGCCAGGCTCATCCGGCGAGATCGTGCCCACTCTGCCGCGGCGGAGGCGTTCCGCGAGTCGGTGGAGCAAAGGTTGGAGGCTCTGGAGCGGGATTTCTTCTTAGGCGAGGCTGATCGTCCGGGAGGGCCTTCCGCCGAGTCTTCGCCGGGGAGGTGCATCTCGCTGATTCGGGATCACGCCAGGCGGATCAAACTTGGGTGTACCACCCTATCGTCTTATTTCAATCCGCTGGTACCTCCAAGAACTAGGCGGCGAGAACGAGGACGATGGTATTGGAAGCCCTATTAGACTTCTCGCTTGAATCTCTTTTATCAATGTATCTGTAATAAACATTATAGTTAATTAAGTTTTTTCAGCTTTCGCTGGCGAGAACCTTACTGTTACCAATGTCTCTCTTTCTTTTCTTTTTATTGTTCTGCGAGACTTTTAAATTAAGACGCTTACATCAATCCAGGACGCTTGCGCCAATCTAGGAGGCTCGCGCCAATCTAGGAGGCTTGCGCCAATCTAGATAATTGTGTCGAAACCCGAAACGACCGTTGACCGCTGCCATCCCGAGGGGGAAAATCGAGGCGCCGTTAGCCCGGATTCTGACAGCTGTACTCCGCTGTCACTTTCTCTCTCTGTCGGATGAATCCATGATGATTACGATTCCCTATAAATAGAGAAGTCTACCAACCGCATTTACTTCTTCGATCCGGAACCTCAGCCTTCCCTCCTTGCTTTCACATTTTTGCTTCCGCTTCGACCTCTCTTCAGCTCTCGCTCTTACTCGCAAACCAACCATGCCGGGCGAGAACAAGGGTCGCGCCCACTGCGCGGAAGCTTTCCAAAGACACCTCTTCCCTTCCTGCAAGCTCACCCTAGACGAGTATAACCTGATCGTTGACCGCTATATTCCCGCTGGCTTCTCGGCGCGGAACCCGGGGAATCACGATAAGGTGAATACTCCGGAGGCGGGAGAACTTGCCATCCCCCTCGAGCACTTCGAGGTGGGCTTCCGCCTTCCCCTTTGGTCGGAGGTTCGGCTAGCTCTTCGTTACTATGGGGTGGTTCCCGCCCAACTGAACCCGAACTCAGTCGCGATACTTATAGCATTCATATGCTATATGTGATCCGAGAGGATCGAGTTCAGTTTGCCCATCTTCCGGAAGCTATTCAACTTCCGCGCCAAGGGGGGGGGGGGGGTAGTTTTCTTCTCCGGGCAACTGCTCGAGGTTACCGGTCTCGCCAACAAGCACCATCACTGGGGCGAGAAATTCGTTTATGTCAGCGGAGACTTCGGCAACGTCCCGCTTCAGCCCGTTCAGTACGAGGACGCTGCTTACAAACCGCCTACTCTGGGATCGCGCGAGAGCGCAATCCTGGAATTCTTCGGAACCAAGGAGTTCGACGTTCCCTACCTCAGGCGAGACGTCGACTCCCTCCCACTCGTTCACTCGGGCGAAGGTACGGTCTCGCCTCAGATTCCCTCTTTTATCAAAGATTTTCTTGCGCTGAAGTGCTTTAACTTTGCAGGAGAGCGGGAGGTCCCTCTGCGCCAACCCTTCGCTGAAGGCTGGGGTGTCGAGGGTCTGGCCGCGAGAGGCTCCCTTGCGCTCGCGGAAGCTAGCGCCAGCGCCTGCCGAAAAGATCCAGCCCCTCCTTTGCCGCCACCAGCCAAGAAGCGGAAGGCCACCCTTCCTCCTCTCCGAGCGCTGAAGAGGCCCAAGCCTTCTGCCACCGAGAAGGGGAAATCGTTGGCGGTCTCGCCCGTCCAACCTCCTCCCGAGGGCAGGTCCTTTGAAGCGATCCTTCAGATGGCCAGCGAGATGGATGCCGCCGCCAAGAGCCGCGCCGAGGCTTCCACCGGGAACCCATCGGCCGCAAGCGAGGCTGGGGGAGAAGCGGTCGCCGCCGAAACCTCCACCCGTGTTCTGCCCCAGGAGGTGTCGAGAGGGCACTGGAACTTTGGTTTCGGCGTGAGGTACGCCGACTCGGAGGGGAAGCCTCAGATGGAATGGGACCCCGAGTCAAACTCAATCAGGGTTTCGACACTCCTTCCCAGATGGGCGGAGGGGGAAAATGTGACTGGCGAGGCCTTCTCGCTTGGATATGGTCTCTACAGCCGGGAGGATGCCAGCGTGTTTGACCAGATGTCCACCCGCCTTCTAGCCTTCGACGCCACCCGGGCTATATTGCGCGGGTTCGAGCTTACGCATATGTGTGCGCGTCGAAGCATCACCATCGACAAGAATTTCTCCGATATGCGCAAGGCAAGGGAGGACGCGGTGGCTCGCGCGCACACCGCGGAAGAAGAACTCGCGAGAGCTCAACAGGAGCTTGCGGACGCTCGACTGGCGCTGTCTCTACGCCCCGCGACCGAGGTAGGCGAGACCCTCCTGAACCCTTGCTCCCGTTTCCCCGAAGTTACTACTGATGTTTCCAGACTGAACTCTTTTTTTTTCTCTTTTTACAGGATTCTGCCCAAGTCAGGGAGCTTCGCGCAGAGCTGGCCAATGCGCGCTGCGAGAGCGTCCTCCTGAGGGAACAGCTTCGCGCTGAGATGGCAAAGGTCCCGCCTCTGGAGCTAGATGCGAGGCTGAGGAGTCATTATCTCTCGGAGTACGAAGTTGACAAGCTGCTGCAAGCCAATGCTCAGGCAACCGTCAAGCTGACGCTTGAGACGCTGCGAGACGTCAAGCTGCTTCGGGAGGACGGCGCGACCATCGACGCTCGCCAACTCCTCCCTTGGCTATACGATCCGGTCCCCAAACCTCCAGGCGCGCCCGACTCGCCTCCCTCAGATATCCTGAAGTCTTCCACCGCCATTGGCGAGACATCCGAAGTGAGCTCGGGCGATGATTCAGGCGAGAGCACAAGCGGGAGTTACATCGCGCCCCCCTAAGCTTCTTTCTTTTTCTTTTTGTTTCTTGTAATGAGCGAGAGGCTCCAACTTTTGTAATTAATTCTATGTAAAGTAATGTTTCATCTTTCATTGTCAGTGTGTGCTTGAAAGTATATTATTCTGCCGAATGGCTCCCGCGCGAGCTTCCGCCGAGACCCTTAGTCTCTTTAGGATAACCTTTCTCCGAGATCCGTTAGGCGGGAACCTCGCGTCGTCGATTAAGTCGTCCTGCCCAGGTCCGCCGGGAGCCTCCTTTTGCGAGAACCCCCCCTTTAACCGAGACCTTTACTGGTTGAGACCTCTGAGCCGAGACCTTTAGGGCCTTGCCCCCGGTCTAGGTCAGGGCCCTGCCCACATATTTTTCCAACCAATTAAACCCCTACCCCACCGGCGAGCCGTCGGACCTGCTAGCTTATATGGGCGCCTGCGCAGCGGGTCTACCGGGGTTCGAGCCGAGCTCGTTGTAACGTAGTAACTACCAACCAAGAACCAAGGATCAAAAGGTCGAGGACTCCACCTATCCCCCACAGGCGAGCCTTCGGACCTGCCAGCTCGATGGGAGCCTGCGCAGCGGGTCTACCTGGGGCCGAGCCGAGCTCGGGGTGTCGTCGAAGCGGCTAAGAACAAAGTATCGCAAGAGCCAACCAATCCCCCACAGGCGGGCCTTCGGACCTGTCAGCTTGATGAGAGCCTGCGCAGCGGGTCTACCTGGGGCCGAGCCGAGCTCGGGGTGTCGTAGAAGCGGCTAAGAACAAAGTATCGCAAGAGCCAACTTATCCCCCACAGGCGAGCCTTCGGACCTGCCAGCTTGATGAGAGCCTGCGCAGCGGGTCTACCTGGGGCCGAGCCGAGCTCGGGGTGTCGTAGAAGCGGCTAAAACAAAGTATCGCAAGAGCCAACCTATCCCCCACAGGCGAGCCTTCGGACCTGCCAGCTTGATGAGAGCCTGCGCAGCGGGTCTACCTGGGGCCGAGCCGAGCTCGGGGTGTCGATGAAGATAACCAAACCTCTCCCCCACAGGCGAGCCTTCAGACCTGCCAGCTAGATGAGAGCCTGCGCAGCGGGTCTACCTAGGGCCGAGCCGAGCTCGGGGTGTTGATGAAGATAACCAAACCTCTCCCCCACAGGCGAGCCTTCGGACCTGCCAGCTAGATGAGAGCCTGCGCAGCGGGTCTACCTGGGGCCGAGCCGAGCTCGGGGTGTCGATGAAGATAACCAAACCTCTCCCCCACAGGCGAGCCTTCGGACCTGCCAGCTAGATGAGAGCCTGCGCAGTGGGTCTACCTGGGGCCGAGCCGAGCTCGGGGTGTTGATGAAGATAACCAAATCTCTCCCCCACAGGCGAGCCTTCGGACCTGCCAGCTAGATGAGAGCCTGCGCAGCGGGTCTACCTGGGGCCGAGCCGAGCTCGGGGTGTTGATGAAGATAACCAAACCTCTCCCCCACAGGCGAGCCTTCGGACCTGCCAGCTAGATGAGAGCCTGCGCAGCGGGTCTACCTGGGGCCGAGCCGAGCTCGGGGTGTTGATGAAGATAACCAAACCTCTCCCCCACAGGCGAGCCTTCGGACCTGCCAGCTAGATGAGAGCCTGCGCAGCGGGTCTACCTGGGGCCGAGCCGAGCTCGGGGTGTTGATGAAGATAACCAAACCTCTCCCCCACAGGCGAGCCTTCGGACCTGCCAGCTAGATGAGAGCCTGCGCAGCGGGTCTACCTGGGGCCGAGCCGAGCTCGGGGTGTTGATGAAGATAACCAAACCTCTCCCCCACAGGCGAGCCTTCGGACCTGCCAGCTAGATGAGAGCATGCGCAGCGGGTCTACCTGGGGCCGAGGCGAGCTCGGGGTGCTGATGAAGATAACCAAACCAGGCCTATTCCATCATTGAGATGAGGAGTCATAGCCGGTCAAAACAAAAAACATAAAGATTGTGTACTCAAAGACAGTCAATATTCTGAAATAAACTTATTGAAAATGCAATAGTTGTTTACAATCATTACAATCCTTCTTTCCTCTTATGGGTAGAAGCGCTTCAGGTCATCACCATTCCAGGTGTGACTCAAGGTCCTTCCCTCCGCATCCTGGAGATAGTAGCCTCCGTTAGCCAGAGCCTTCCCTACTATATAAGGCCCTTCCCAGCTAGGATTGAGCTTACCAACCGCGACCGACCTTCCTGCAGCGTCGACCTTTTTCAGCACTAGATCCCCCTCGGCGAATTGCTTGACTCTGATGTGCTTATCGAAGTACCGGGCCATTCGCCGTTTTATTTCTTCTTGCCTGATGGCTGCAACATCCCGCAGCTCTTCTACCATATCTAATGAGAGGCGCAACCCTTCCTCATTCTCCAGCCTCCAAGTTTCGCTTCCCTCTACTGCGGCCGCGACCCTTGGGGACCGAACCTCGAACTCCACCGGGAGGACAGCCTCACACCCATGAGAGAGCTTGAAGGGGGTCTCCCCTGTGGCCGTGTTCGGAGTTGTTCGCAAGGCCCACAGGACGGAAGGGAGCTGTTCCACCCAGCTACCCTTCAGGTTCTCCACCTTCTTTTTGAGCAAGTTGACAATGACTTTGTTTGCCGCCTCCACCTGGCCATTGCTCCGAGGATGATGGACAGAGGCGAACCTGAGGTCAATCCCCAATTGGGTGCAGAAACTGATGAATTCTTCACTGGCAAACTGAGGACCGTTGTCCGTCACTATCGCTTGGGGCAATCCGTGCCTGCAAATGATTTCCCCCCAAACGAAGTTTCTGATGACCTGGGAGGTTACCTTGGCTAACGGCTTGATCTCCAGCCATTTGGAGAAGTAGTCAATCATAACTAGGAGGAACCTCCTCTGCCCGCTAGCTGGAGGAAAGGGTCCAACCAGGTCCATTCCCCAAATGGCGAAGGGCCATGACGACGTGATGCTTCGAAGCCTTTGGGCGGGCAAGAGCTGGAGAGGAGCATGTACTTGGCACTTCCGACACCTCCTTGCGAATTCAGCTGTATCCTTCCTTAAGGTCCGCCAGAAATATCCTTGCCTTATCACCCTCACTTCCAATGTCCTTCCCCCTGAATGACTGCCGCATTCTCCAGAATGCACCTCTTCCAGGATCCTCGGGACTTCCTCCTCGGTTATGCATCTCGCGAGGAGCCCTGACAACATCTTCCGATGCAAGCTCCCCTCCAGCATCAGGTAATGAGCCGCCTTGTGCCTGAAGCTCTTTGCATCCTTGACTTCTTCCGACAGTTCTCCTGTGGTCAAGAAGGTCACCAACGGATCTACCCATGAGGACCGCCGATTCACCTCCATCAACTCCCCCTCTTCAATGGCTGGTCGGAACAGTTCGGTTAGGGTACCTCCTCCCCGAGGCCCGAACTTCGCCAGTCGATCAGCTGCCGCGCTTTCCTCCCTGGGGACATGTTGAATAGAGAATGAACGGAAACCCCCAATGATGGCTCTTACCTTAGATAGATACCTCGCGAGGGTCGGCTCCCGGGCCTCAAACTCGCCTCGGATCTGCGATGCTACCACCATTGAGTCGGTGAAGGCCTCCACATCCTGGATTTCCAGCTCCTTTGCCAAGCGAAGGCCAGCGATCACAGCCTCATACTCCGCTTGGTTATTGGTTTCAGGGAAGTGGAAAGTCACTGCTTGCTCTATGGTAACTCCCTGAGGGCTTACCAACACCACACCTCCTCCCAGGGAGTGCCTTCCTGAGGCCCCGTCGACCACCATCTTCCACGCTTCTTGCGGCCTTGGTTCTTCAACCTCGGCAACATAGTCCGCCAGAAAATCCGCTACGGCCTGGGCTTTGATGGAGAGCCTCGGGACGAAAGAAATGTCAAACTCGCTTAGCTCGATGGACCACTTTGCCAACCTTCCTGAATGCTCCACCCCCTCCAAGACCTTGCGAAGGGGATGGTCGGTTACCACCCTAATCGAGTGTGCTTGAAAGTAAGGGCGAAGCTTCGTAGCTGAGATGACCAAAGCATACGCTAGCTTCTCCAGGATGGGGTATCAGAGCTCCGCCTTTTTTATGATTCGGCTGACATAATAGACGGGTAACTGCTTCTTCCCCTCCTCCCTAACCAAGACGGAGCTCACTGCCTCTCCCCCCACTCCGAGATACAAGGCTAGGTCCTCCCCTTCCTTCGGGCTTTGAAGTAACGGAGCTTGGGAGAGTTGCCTCTTCAGCCCCTGAAATGCCTCTTCACACTCGGCCGTCCATTCGAATACTTGGTTACCACGAAGTACTTTAAAGAAAGAGGAACATCTATCCCCTGACCGAGAGAGGAACCTGCTTAGCCCGGCCAACTTCCCGGTCAAGCGCTTGACCTCCTTGGCACTGCGAGGCGATTCCAGGTCTAGGATAGCCTTAACCTTAGCGGGGTTAGGTTCTACCCCTGCGGGAGTCAAGAGGTGTCCGAGGAATTTCCCACGACTTGCCCCGAAGATGCACTTCAAGGGATTCAGCCTCATCTTGAACCTTCGTAGGGTGGCAAACGTCTCCTCCAAGTCCCGCAAGTGGAAATCGACACACTTGCTTTTTACCATGAGGTCGTCCACGTAGACCTCCAGGTTCCTTCCCCTCTGATCTCGAAAGATTCGATCCATCATGCGTTGGTACGTCGCCCCTGCGTTCTTCAATCCGAAGGGCATCATCTTATAGCTGAAGCATCCCTCTCTCGTGATGAAGGAAACATCCTTGACATCAGGAGGGTGCATCCGGATCTGATGGTAACCTGAAAATGCATCTAAAAAACTCATAAGAGAAAAACCAACGGCTGAGTCAACCAGCGCGTCGATTCGAGGCAAGGGGTAGCAATCCTTGGGACATGATTTATTTAATAAGGAAAAATCAATACACATGCGTCATTTTCCTCCTCACTTCTTTACCATTACCACGTTGGAGATCCAGCCTGGATACTGGATCTCTGAGATGAAGCCTGCGTCCAGGAGCTTTTTGACCTCCTCTCGGATGGGGGCTTCTAGCTTGGTGGCGATGGCCCTCATCTTTTGGCGTATGGGGCGGGCTCTGGGATCCAGGTTCAAGCGATGATAGGCCACGTCCGCGTCGATGCCCGGCATGTCTGCCGCGCTCCAAGCGAAGATGTCGACGTTGCTTTGGATGCAGGCTCGCATCCGCTCCTGATCCTCGAGGCTCAAGCCTCCGCTGATCCGAACCCTTTGCACCTCCCCATCTCTTGTAAGCACCTCCATCTCCACCACTTCTTCGGCCGGCTCCAGCCCCGACCGCTCCCAACTTACCCTTGCCTCTTCCTGTTCAAACTCGAGCTCCTCTCCCCCAACCTCATCAACTTCCATCGCCTCCTCCAGGCTCTCCTCCTGCCTCTGCTCTTCTTCATCCATCACTCCTCTCGCCTCTTCTAGGCTGATCTCCCCCACCTCCGCCATCTCCTCAACAACCTCTATCGCCTCTCCCAGGCTCATCCCCCCTTCCTCAACTCCTTCCTGCTCAGCCATCTCCCTCTCCAACTCCTCTGCCTCCGCCATCCATGACACGGTGTTAACCGCCGTCACATAGCACTGCCTTGCCATCTTTGGATCCCCCCTGATCCTAACCTGCACCCCTCCATTGTTGAACTTGAGACATTGGTGGTATGAGGAGGGTACACAGCGAAAGGCGCTGATGAGGGGGCGTCCAAAGATGGCATTGTAACTACTCGGGGCGTCCACGATCACGAACCGACAGTTCCGTGAGACGCCCCCAAGCCTCACATGCAGGCCTACTCCTCCTTCCACTTCTTTCCTTTCTCCGGAGAAGCCAAAAAGCGGTCCATCAGAAGCCAGGACCCTTTTTCCTTCCACCCTCATCTCATCGAAGGCCTTCTTGAAGATCACATTCACCGAGCTCCCATTGTCCACCAGTATCCGGGAGACGGTGTAATTCTCCACCGCTGTCTGGATCACAAGCGCGTCGCAGAACGGATCCTCGTAGTCTGGCATATCCGCGGATGAGAAAGTGATCTTCTCCTCTGGGGGGGAGCCTGGGAGGTCGAGGCGACCCCTCGGCGGAACATGGTTTGAAGGCTCCCCTTGCAGGTTGCTTCGATCCCCACTCCCCCATGGATCACTCTGATCCCTCCTCGGGTCCCCACGTCAATCCGGTCTTCACATCTGTCCTCAACCTCTTCCCGCTGCACTTCAACGATCCTTACAAGCGGATCCTGCCTTCCGACCCCTCTGGCCCCTCTAATCTCCAGAAACTCTGGGCAGGTGGCCGTTGCGTGACCTTCCTCCTGATGGAAGTCACAATAAGGCAACGCCACCCTGCCCCCTCTTCCTTCTCCTCCTCCCCTTCTTCCGGCTCCCCGAAATCTTCTTCCTCTTCCCCTTCCCACCTCCATAGCCTCCTGCGGCGGTGGGAAATGACCCCTTGGTCCTTGTCGCCATCCTCCCTGCTCCAGCCTTCTTTGTTCCCGGAAGTTATCTCTTCCCTAAAGTCCTCCTTGGCCCTGGGGGCGGCCCTCCTGAGGCCTCCAACCCAGTCGGTTGTTCGGCTCCCTGGCCCCCCCATGCTGCTGTCCCTGCCCTCGGGGCTCTTCTCTTCTCCTATCTTCCCTCGGCTCCCTCTGCTCTCTCTGCTCTCTCTGCCTTCCTACTACCGGCTCCTTCACATCATCCTCGGCCAACCTGGCTAGCTTCCTTGCAAACGCAGGGTTTGCCCTCTCGAAGTCTATCTCCTTCGCCGCCCTCTCCATGAGCTCCTCAAAAGAGAGAGGGGGCACTCTCTTCAACTCCATGCTGAAAAACCCTGGCCTCAGCCCCAGGGTGAAGGCAAGCATCAGCGCATACCCCGGGACCTCCTGGACCAGGAGAACCTCCTCTTGGAACCGGTCGACATAGTGACCCAACGTCTCCTCCGGCCCTTGCCTCACTGCAAACAGGCATTCAGCCTCCTTCTTCCGCTTCTTTGAAGTCGAGAACCTCAACAAGAAACCTCTGCGCAGATCTTCAAAACTGTAGATGGAACTCGCCGGCAACTGGTGGAACCAGTCCCTGGCCTTCTCTTTCAGAGTGATGGCGAAAAGCCTACACTTGAAGGCATCCGACATTTGCCTGATGGACACCACATCCTCGAACCATTGCACGTGCTAAAACGGGTCATCCTTCCCGGTATAGTAGGTCATGTCCGGCTCCCGGAACCCCTCCGGCACTGGAGCCGAGACAATGAGCTCACTAAAGGGGGTCTCGCCTCCCGCCTGGCGAGATGGCACGTCTCGCGACCTCGGTTGGCTGGACCGATCCGCGAGACCATGCCCAGGGAAGAGTTCCCGCACCGTCGCTTCCTTCTCGCCCAGATCTGCCGGAAGCTCCTTCTCGAGATGCTGGCCTGGGAAAATCTCCCGCGCGGCTACGTCCCTCTCGCCTGCCTCCACCGGGACCTCCTTCCCGGGGCACTGCCCTGGAGCGTTCTCGCCTAGCAGCGGAACCACCTCCACCGGAACCTGCGGCGTCTCCCACTCATTCCTTGCCGAGAAGGCCAAGTTGATCGTCTGCATGACTTCTCGCCTGAAGTCCTCAAACATCTTCTTCGTCGCCTCATCCACCCGGGTGGGGGATCCTCCTGCGCCTGATCCTTCACCTTCGCCTCCTGCCATGGGACTTAACTCGAGATTTTCTTACACCGGCTGCTTCCACGCTCACCGCACCAGAACTGTTGAAGCCAAAAATAACCTCAACGAATGTTCACGAACCAAAGTGCAGCCGATGCCTACTTCTCTCAAACCTCGACCCCTGACTGGCTGCTAAGGCCCTAAAACAGACCCAATGCCTCAGCTGGGAGGTCCCACCACACACCCGGAAGATCTCTGAGAGCTTCCCCTCCAAAGCCAAATGCTGGGCTGGGAGCTCCTCAGAAGGCACTAGAGTTAGAGGGAAAATGAAAAGCCTGCCTTCCAAAGAGCCCCTATGGGTCTTTTTATAGTCTTCCTTTGACCTGAAAATACTGAAATACCCCTGAGGGGTCTGCCAATAGCCAAATCCCGCTGTCATTCCAAGGGCATTTGGGTAATTCTACCTCGGGATAGAAAATGATAATAATAAAATAATCTCCTCTGGACTCCGGGTCCCACCCCGTGGGCCCACTTGGCGAGACCCCCGGCCTAGAAGGCTCTCGCTGGGTCCCCATTAGGCCCACCTTGGCGAGAACTCCTGCCAGGAAGGTTCTCACGCTAGGTAGTCATGCTGCCCTTGTGAATGAAGGCTCTCCTAAGGCGTTCTCGCCTGCCCTGGGCGGGAGCTTTCCCTAAGGCGGGAGCTTCCGTAGTCAAGCCATCTGCTTTGGTCGGTCGACGATCTCTCCTGCCGGGAGCTCGACTATCGGCTCTGGTTTCCTCATCTTTCGCCTGCCCTTGGCGGGAGCTCCCCCTAAAGCGGGAGCTTCTCTGGCTTTGGAGCCGAAGCCTGTCGTGGCGCGAACGATATCGCCCACCACCAGGCGGGAGCCTTTAAGGACGAGAATTCCACCAGTATGCCTTAGGGTTAACCCAAGGCTAGCCTGGGGCTAGCCCAATCCCTTAGTGAGGTCTCCGGGTCCCACCCAGCGAATATGGGGTTGTACAGAGGGGCTTCCGAAAAAGAACTTTGGGAGCGGCTCTTCGAACCACAATTTCATTAAAGAGCTCTCCCAAACAACGACAATAACAGCTCTGGCGGTTGGGAAAGAGCTTCTCCAGCCGCCAGAGCTCTCCCAAACAGAGCCTATATCTGATGTAGTTTTTTTGGCTCACCTATACCGTATGAACTCCACGATCTCTATCAGTGCAAGTTTCCTATACGATACTCTGGTCTGGCCTTAATAAGTGCTTCTATGCTTTTCTACTTTTTCTTCTAAATGACATGTAAACGAAGAGAATTGGATGTGGGAAAACATGTTTAAGAACCGATTGAATGGTCCCAAGATGACACTGGTTTAAAATTTGATTGCCAATAAATTAAAACATTTTTAGTGGAATGAGAATTGATTTCTTGGATCTTAATTGACTCACATGGGTGTTTTGCATGGGAATTGGAGGATCACTGGAGTGGGGTGGAGGAGGGGAACACAACCATCGCTGATGGATGCTCACGGACAGAGCTCCCCCTCCAACAACGTTCTTCGAGAAGATTGAAAGCTGGTTTGCGGTTAAAGGAAACCATTGAAGGTAAAACTAGGTTGTGGTTACACGAAGCCAACAAAAGAAAAAAAAAAGTCGTGTTTTTTAAGATTTTTGGAATACGAATAGCCAATTAAGGCTCCATTTGTTTAGGCGTTTTTGTCCGGCGCGTTTTAGCCAAACGTGACAGTAATGGCTTTCCTCGTTTGTTTTTTCTCCTGCTTTTTCAGGCATCCGGCGTTTCTCCACGCTCAAAAAATTGCGGGACAAAATACTGCTTGCAACCTCCAGTTCGCCGCGTTTCTTCAGGCAGTGTCGGCCTCCCGTGGCAGCGCTTTGCCGCCCTCCCATGCCAGCAGATCCGCCGCCGCCGGCCTACCCGGAGCCCGCCGGCATGGTCGCCGGACCCCGGTGAACCCACAAGGGGTAGTCCGGCGGGGCTCCGACAGGGCCCCAGCCGCCGGCGGCCCTAACCGTGAGGCCCAGATGGGTAGGTTCGCCGGGGTCCGACGACCATGCTGGCGGGCTCCGGGGAGGCCGCCGACGGCAGAGGCACGCAGAGGTAGGGGGAAGGCAAGGCGGAGGCAGGGAGGACCGGCTGAGCAGGGGCTGAGGAATAATTTTTTACAAAAACAATAAAAAAATCACAAACAAATTTATTTCCATAGTTTGAACAGTAATATTATTTCTATATATATAATGGAATAGAATGTATTTATAATTAAAACAGTAATATTATTAATATTAAAATTAATTTAAAACAAAAAATATAAATATTTATAATTTTTTTTTATAAAGCGTCGTCGCAGTATTGTCAAACGGTTCTTTGTTCTGAACTGTTCTGCAAATACAGACTACCCAAACAAATCTTTATTTTCACCAACCAATTTCCAACAACTCCATTTACAACAACTATTTTTAGAATCACAACGCAACCGCTAAATCAAATGAAACCTAAGAGTAGCCCTTAAAAAGACATTATTATTATCATTATTATTATTATTATTATTATTATTATTATTATTATTATTATTATTATTATTTCCATACTAAGAAAAACTCGCTTTTCGCTCACCCCTCCGAAGCTTCGAATGTTGGATAAGTGACGCCTTGGTAATTGATCGAAGGGGCTAAGGATTGACCGGATCGAGATCATCCCCATTTCGAGAAGCACTTCAGGAGATCGCACTCACCGGAAGGATGACTGAGGCGGCGATAAGGAAGAAGCCGGGGATGGTGAGCGTGCATGATATGCCCATCTTGCAGGATGGTCCCCCTGCAGGTGGATTCGCACCGGTGAGGTATGCAAGACGAATCCCGACCAAGGGACCTAGCGCCGTTGCAATGGTCCTCGCTGTCTTGGGTGCTTTCTCCTACGGCATGTATCAGGTCGGCCAGGGCAATAAGATCCGAAGGTATGGGAAAACCTCCTCTCTTCCTTCTGTAACTACTACTAGCAATTGAGCTGTATGTTTTCTAATTCGCTTTGTTTCATAGAGTTATTTATCTCGATTATAGTTTTAGGGTTTGAACCCCACATTGCCATTTTCTAATTTCTATGCTGTAAGTGTTTGCTTTTCCATTATAATATTGATTTGAATTCAGAGACATCGTTCAATTTCAAGTTCATGTTGTATTGCTCTGATTCATGTTTGTTTTGTGATGAATTAAATTTTTTTGGCTAAACTATCAAATCAGTCCCTAAGTTTAAGCTCCTTTAAGATTTCGGTCCCAAACTTTTTTGCTTTAAGATTTCAGTTCCTAACTTTTCCTAACTTGATTTCAGTCCCATTTAACACCCATGCAACAGAAATAACTTATTTTAACTGATTTTTAAATATAATGTTTTATTGAAGTTAATGGCTGATCTTCATTCAAACACATAATGGGGGAGAAGCGTACGACATATAAATCTGTTTTACTAGTAGTGACATTCAAACAAATTTATTGTTCATCTATTTACCATCCAAATATTAAATTTAGACATTTAAATAACAATCTTTAAAAATTATTGTTCATCCAACAGCAGCTACATTCCAAAATTCGCACATTTTAAGAAACTAACATTCAATAATTAAACAACCCCATCCAGAAATTCTACCAATCATAAATTATGCATCAAATTTTCAAAACTTCCACAATTAACCATAAAAATTCAAAAATTCTACCAACCAATATGCAGCCCTTGTGCAACCACTTTCAACAGTTAATAACCAATATGCATGCCTTCAACAACCATTCAACATCCCCATCCATACATTCTTGTTCATCCAACTTGATTGTACCCTTCATGCTCCTTAATTCCTATTTTCAAAAAAAACATTGAATTAGATAATATATAATAACAATTTTGATATAAAAATGATTTCACATAAACAGGACTATACTCACTTGCAACTCTTCTTATTATGTCCACGGGTACCACATTTTGAGCACTTAATCGTGCCAAATTTGCGCGATGCCCTAGTTTGACTCTTCTCTTCGTCAACTTCTATGCTTCTTTTCTTTTTTGGTCTACCCGGAGCTCGTCGACGAATAGGTGGATGAATCTGAGTATCTCCTTTATTCTCCCCAAAATTTGGTCTATTGGTTGGCCAAATACTATGTTTGTAACATAGAGAATAAACCGATTTCAATGTTCACATAATGCATGCAACTTATTGAGTGGCGACATGGAAGACCACCAACCCGCCACTTTCTGCAAGAACAATACCAATTTTCAAAGTAAACTATAAATTTATCAGGAAGTCGTACCACCCCAAACAACTTGTTGTTACTCCACAGTGGCATCCATCCTCCACTCAATTTTGCTTCTTCTTCTATTTTATTGCATATCTTAGGATTAACTTTGTTTATCCACTCTCTCCCTAATATCCACCTAGCGACACATCATATAAGGCCGAATATTCTCACACATAGTCAGTATGGGCTTATCTCGCATATCTAATATTACGCGATTAAAAGCCTCAGACATGTTGTTTACCACCACATCACAACGTGGGAGACCATTAAAGGCATGCTTACACCATAGTGTTTTCTCTATGCTAATAAAGTGATCATAAGCATCATGTGAAATTGAATCGATCTCTTGCATTGCTCTAACCCACACCTCTTTATATGTTGCTTTTGAGGCTCTCCATAACAAACCTTTTAAATGTTTACTTGGATATTTCTTCCTAAAGTTGTTGTAGAGATTGACACACACGAAAACGATGATCTACAGATCGGTGTAACCCCTTGAATGTTTGAACAAATCCCTACAATGTAAAATTGAAGTTATAACAAGAGTTATGCAATTGTATCTAAAGAGCTTTAAAATTCGATACAAGTAAAACATAAATGAAAACCTTTTATTGATTTGAAATGTAGGTAATACCTACATGTCCAATATCTCTTATTTGATTAGATAAGAACCAAATCCAAGAGTCTTTGTGATGTAGTACGAGTTTGCAGGTGGAGGGGACTGATGCCCTAACTCAAAGTGCAATGCAAGTGACTACACAACACATGCGAATGAAGTTACAATGGTGCCAACGGTTCGGTTCTAGATGAAATCAACAGTAATTAAAATTTAAGACGATTAAAGATCAGTTACGATTGCCACCGAAATGAGACGCAAATACCATTCAAGTGCACTGAATGTGTCCCGCAAATCAAACTATGAATATTAATATTAAATGCATAAGAGAATTTCAAATTCCACGACAATAGTGCATAGCCGAAGCATTCAACAAAGAGAAAAATAACATCAATTCCTAAATTTACTCATGCATGTGACGACGTGATTAGGGATGAGAAGTTGACGAAGATGTCTCCCTTGGGTCGATGAGTGGCTCCACGGACGGGCTGCAGAGGTTGGACGGGGTAGATCTGGGGTGTAATTTGTGAGGTGGAGGGTTGCAGATATGGGAGCCGGACGTGTTGGGTTGGGGGGTTGGCTTATCTGGGTAGGGGAAGATGTGGGCGGTGGCGGTTGGGTGGGGAGGGTTGTCGGGACTGGGGAGGTAACAGAACTGGCGGTGGAGGGCTGGAGGTGGGCTGACGGGCAGGGAGGTGGGGCCAGGAAGGGTTCGGCGGGGCTACTGGGTGGTTCGTCGGGATAGGGAAGCAGAGAAATGGCGGCGAGATAACAGTAGGGGGGCTAGATGAGGTCGGAAGGGGAAGGGGAAACGACAGAGGGTGCTGGGGAAGGCTCGATGGGCGATTGCTGACGGCAGAGAGGCGCACAGTGAAGGGTCCGCTCAGAGTCCACCGAGGGATTGACTGGCGGGTTGCAAAAACTGCAACTCTCGATCCCTAATTCAACCACAATCATGTATATATATGGGAGATGGAACTTAAAGAACTAGGGCACCCTTATTGGACGTCTAATAATATTCGGGCCGATCAGGTGCCAAATAAAACATGAAATAAATAAAATGATATATCAAAAAGACTCGAAACGACCATCCATGCGCATCCACAGACTCGGATCACCCAAATGGGTCACCGATCACTGCCTCCTGCGAGAAGAAACGCGCGTGTGTCATCGATCGCCATCAACTCCCCTCGACTTGAAAACACTCATCTCTGGTGAGTGGAGACGGTCATACTCTCGGCGTAAGTCTGGGGTGAGTCTCTTTCAGACAAAAACCAAGTGTCGTCAAACACCAGACGGCCGAGCCAATGAATCAGGTACCACAGAACCATCTGACCGCCCATCGTAATGAAGTCATCACTAATGATTTGTACTGCATCTTCGGTAGGCGTAGGCGACTGTCGAAGCAATGTATCTCCGTCTGGAAGTGGTATTAGTAGAACTGCCGGTGGGGTGGCATGGTCCTCCGAGCGGTGCTCACCCATCCACGATTGCTTGGGCATGGTAGGTGTAGAAGCGCTTGGGAGGGATGAGGTAAGCTGTGGCTCAGGGGTAGCTGGAGATAGTGGATCCTCATACACTCGCTCTTCGAAGTAAGGAGTTAAGCCCTCTACATTGAATACTTGGTGAATTCCCATTGCCGGGGGAATATCCACCTCATAAGTGTTCGTACCAATCCGTCGAATGAGCTGGCACTTAACTTCTTCGTTGCCCCCTGTGGGAGCCTCTCAGGTCGAAGACGGATCATAACCTGCTTTCCAACATTAAAAACCTGCTCCCTCCTGTGCAGATCGGCCTGTGCCTACTAACTGCAATGTTCTAAATATCGGATGTCGGCTACATATCAGATTAAGTTTTTAAATGTCAGATGTCGGAAGTTAGAGACATGTCAGAGATATTTTAAAATATCGGATTTTCATGTCTTATAAATAAAATTTTTATTGTTATGTATACTAACTATAATTATATGTTATAAAAAAATATACAAATAGATAAAAGATGACTCGTTTATATTACAAAAAAAATCGAATAATATTTAAGATAAAATATTATTAAGAAATACAAAATGATACATTGTAAAATATATTTAATAGTATTTAATAATTTTTTTTTGATAACAAATTGCAAATAAAAATATAAAAAAGAAGATTTAAAAGTTAAAAACCTTTTATTGATTATAAGTTTTTTCAGACTTATAAATTTATATTAAATATATGCAAACAATCAACTAATAAATGTATTAAATGTTTTTCATATTTTTTATAATATAAAATTAAAAAATTGCTAAACAATTATACAAAATTGGTTATAAGAAAAAAATGTTAAAAAAATTAAATCAATAAATTTAATCGATTTATATACATAATATAATATGTATATATGATTTAAACCTATGTTGTTAGTCTGCTAATATAACATAAAATAAAATAATGAACAATATATTTAAAGGTCGTGTCGGTCGATATATAAAAAAAAATCGGACATGTCGGCCTATATTTTACAAAAGGACATAATCTATATTTTTAGAAAAAAACATATCATTTTACCCCTAAAAATGACATGTCGGAAGATATTTAAAATAATGACTAGCTGTGATCTTTCTCCGGACTGTCTCATGAAGTGCATGTGAATGATGAACAAACGACTCAACAATTTTTTGAAAATGATGTACCCAAAAGATGACATGCTCACATGAATGATGCATGAGAAACACGACAGATACGGTACACGGATATACAACATGCTCCATGTGGTGAAGGTTCCTTGAAATGAGTGATTTATTGAGAGGTTTGTTGGGAGGAGTGTAATAAAACTCAGTGAGTGTGCGATGAGTGTCAAAATGATAGTGTGAGACACCAACACTCCAATACGAACTCATAGGGTTCCTATTATCCCTCAAGGAATGCGAAGCATCAGGCGGCTCATCAGGAGGTACGTATGAAAATTTATCGCGAAGGCAACGATCACCTGAGTGAGTAACCAGGACATCAATAATAGGATGTGACACTTAAGCATGGCGAGTGCCACTGATAAGAAAAAACTCCTCTGGGGGGTCAGCAGGTGGTATGTTTAAGAACTCATCACGAGTGTGGTGGATCATATGCTCAATTCTCAATACATCAGGAGGATGCTCAAGTGAGTCTAAGAAAAGCCCTACATACTCAATGTTGCACTCAAAACCCGCGGTGGTTCATCAGGAGGCTTGTTAGGGAAATCATTAAAGAACCTATCAGTAGGGTCATGATCCTCCAAGTGAATACTACAAATAAAGGTAGTGTCCCCAAAATCGGGTGAGACAACCACCGAGATATCAACACTAGGCCTGAGGCTCTCGGTCATGACATGACTCAAAATAAGGATAAGGGGAGAATGAGAAGAATTCATACTCAAGTGGGGATTAGCCGACAGGGTATTAAGAAACGTACTGTTTGCGCAGAAGAGGATCATAACAGCGATAACCCTTCTGAGTGGGACAATGACCAAGGAGGACACATTTAACAGAACGGGGAAAAAGTTTATCACGATCAGGAGATAGTATGTGAACAAACGGCGTACATCCAAAAATTTTCAGAGGTAAAGGAAATGGCTCGGTCTCAGGATATAAAATAGAAAATGGAGTCTTGCCCTGAAGAATGGACGAGAGAATACAGTTGATGAGATAACAAGAGAGGAGAACAACATGACCCCAATAAGACCGAGGAATATTCATTTGTATGCAAAGACTGCGAGCAACATCCAAGAGATGACGATTCTTGCGTTCAACAATGCCATTCTGTTGAGAGGTATATGGACAAGTAGTTTGATGGATCAAACCATGGCTCGCACAAAAATCAGAGAATTGCCGGCTGAGATATTCCTTGGCATTATCAGTACGAAAAATCTGAATAGACACATGAAATTGTGTGAAGATTTCATTATAAAATTCATTAAACACGGAGTACAGCTCAGAACGATCTCTCAAGAGATACAACCAAGTACACATGGAGAAATCATCAATAAATGTAACAAAGTATAAGCTTCCTCTACAAACAGTGGCAGTAGGAGAAGGACCCCAGATGTCAGAATGAACTAGTTCAAAAGGACGCGAAGAACTATGTCCCGTCCGAGCTGGAAAAGAAGAGCGATGATGTTTACCAAACTGACAGGCTTCACAATTCAAAGGAAAATCCTCTGAAGGAAGGTCTGAAAAAAGTTGATGAATGAGGCGAGAAGGAGGGTGACCAAGACGACGATGTCATTGCTGAAGAGATGAAGAAGCAGAAAGAGCAACGTCGTGGTCAAGAAAAGAGGCCACCACTGGCAGTCCCAGTAACAATCGTAGCTTTGGAGACAGAATCAGAGAAAGAACAAGTGATGCCAGTAAAAGTAACCCTGCAATTTAACTGAGTGCAAAGAGCATGAACAAAGAGTAAATTGCACGGAAAAGTAGGGACATAAAGAGTGTCCTCAAACAACAAAGACGGAGAGAGACGCGCAGTGCCAACACCATGCACAGGATCAGAAGTCCCATCTGCAATAACAACAGGAGACAACCTGTTCTGTTCAAGCAATGAGGAGAACAAACGAGAGTTGCCAGTCATGTGACAAGTGGTACCAGAGTCAATAAGTCACTTATCAGAGAAGACCACAAGAGCACGAGCTGTAGAGGAGTGAAGAGAAAGCATTTCAAAGAAAATAGAAATCAGAAGGAAGAAAAAAACTAACCGTACGGTAAGAAACAAGCCGGCAAAAGAAACAAAAGAAACGTGCGAAGGGAAGCCAAATCGAATAGGACGACAAACAAGTCGCAGAGAGCCAGCGACAAAAAGAGAGAGAGAGAGGCAGAGAATCAAACCACACGGTTTGAAAAGAAGCCGGAGAAAACCAGACACCAAGAGAAGAACAAACCAAGATGAGACCGCGTGAGAAGAGAAGACGCATCGACCAAACATCAAACAAACCGCGCGGGAAAACACACGGTCACGGTGACACCACACCAGCGACAAGAAAAGTGGCTGCGACCAAGATGTGGAGCCCACAGCGGTTAGAGAAGTCGCAGCGAGACGATAAACGAAGAGGAGAAGCTGAAGGACAACAAAGAAGTCGCCTGAACAAGGAAAGAAGCCGCACGAACAAGAAAATAAGTCGCAAAGAAGAAGAAGAAAGAGAGAGAGAGAGGGAAGTGAAAGAGTCCGCACGGTCAGGGTGACAACACACCAGCGGCATGCCGCGAACAAAATGCGGAACTCGCAATAGAAAAGAAATCGCAGGAGAGCGACAAACAAGAAAGGGAGGGAAGAGAGGGAAGCGAACAGGAAGAAGCTGACGCGGGAAGCAAATCGGAAGAAGCCGACGCGGTTAGACAAACAAACGACAATCTGATTGGAGCAAATGATCGATTCGCTCTGATACCATATGAAAAATGAGTGAGAAAACGGCCAAGAGATAAATAAACTGCAAATTTTATTGCTCCAAAAAGATAATTATTACATAGGTATGCCCCCTTATTTATAGAAAGCGGGGGAGATGAAAGAGAATACAACAATCGATGTGAGACTAAATATAAGTCGGACGGCTTATGCGGTTTGACATGGTCAAACCGCACACTATACAACAAATAACTATACACCTAGAGGCAACCAAGGAAAACCGCCATACAGCTAGGGAAGACTGCTGGAACAGGCCGCCAGACCGCAACTGCGAGTTGCTACCAGACCGCAGTTGCGGCTAATCATCAAACCGCAGCTGCTGCAAGCCATCAGACCGCAAGTGCGGGTTTCCACTAGACCGCAGTTGTGGTAAACCATCTGACCACTGCTGCGACTTTATCCAGACCGCTGCAGCCAACGACCAGATCGCAGCGGCTAACCTGCAGACCGTTGCAGTTAATATCTGATGCACTACTGCGGCCTCAAACCAACCCGCTGTAGATGCTACTACATAGCTGCGCCAAACTACCAGAAGGCTGAATGGACAGCCCGCAAGACCACACCGCCAGATCGCTGACCAAACAGGCCGCTGGGCCAACAGCCAATTTGCCGACTAGATAAGCCGCTGCGACTAGTTCGGCTAAACCGCCAAACTTAACACGTTCTTAAAGATCCCGACAAATATTTTGAACTCGGCCTTGAGGACAAGGCCGGTTTTCAAGACCGACGTATTGTTACCCGCACCTACTCGCCAGAGGAGACACACATCGTCAACACTATCAAAGCCAGGTAAGATTCCAAGGATATGTGCACAAGCCGATCCCTGATCAAGACGAGATAGACTCCGACGTGGACTCTCTGCGAAATGAACAAAATAAAAGACGGTCATATAGTTAGGTATAACTACAAGGATACTTAAGACGAATAGATTAGGCTACAAAATAGAATGGAAACTGAAGGCCTAATGTACGAATACGATAGCCTCGAACTTTGAATCAGGACATTTAGTAATGCATAGAGACCTACTGCTCCAAGAAGAACCAGAGTTATACGCCACGACAGAATACGAGCAATAAATAGAACTGCTCAATGGAGAATCCACATCTCAAGCGAGTAATAGATATACATTTAACACATAGATTGACAACAAAATATGACAGCCGCCTAGACCCACAAACAACGATTAACAAGGAGAAAGAGATACTAATAAACTTAAAGAAAAACGAATGTCATTAGAAACCATAAATACAAAATTATTAATAGATGACGGAAGATTATTAAATATCACGGAACATGACCCCCAAAAATTACCAACAATATTAGAAATATGGAGCCAAATGATAGTTAGGAAATATGATGAATTAGAGATCATTAAGTCGCCAGAAGAGATGTATAATTATCTTGAAAAGTTTTTAGGAGAAACAACAAGAGCAATATGTGAATCTTATAAAAAAGAATATCCCCAAAACTTTAGCCGAGATATTTTCCTAGGCGCAAATCCATATAACTTCCAAAATAAGATAACATACTTGTTATTAGGATATCAACCAAATATTACCACAACAGCCCAAATAGAAGCCATCAGGAGATTAGAATAACTCCAAATCAGGAAATGACATTACATTAAACCATTCCTCCAAGACTATATGTATTATAGTAGTATTGTAGGATGTTTTTATGATCAAACTATAGGAGTAAAACTATTACTAAAATTACCAGATCCATTAGGAACCGTTATATATAAGAAATATAAAGAACGACAGATAAATTTTCCACAAGTATACAATATCAGTACAAAAATAAAATTCATTCTAGACAGTCTTGTAGAAAAATGCACTGATCTGCAGATCAATAAACAACTCAAAGACGAGTATAGTTTTTGCCGAAACATATATACACCCAAAAGATATGACAATGAAAAAAAACTGGCTACAGACCACCGCAGAATAATTATAAATACAAACATAAACAAAAATATTTCCTACGCAAAAGTAATGCTAGGAAGCCATATCTAAACAAAGATAAGCACGTAGAAAAGTACAATCGACGGCAAAATTATAGTAAAACTTTAGCATGTTTTACTTTTGGCTCTACTGAGCATCTAGCTAAAGAATGTAATAAAAGACATAATATACATAACAAACAAGCTGCCTTGATAAGCTGTACAAATGAAGATTTAATACAAGTTGACGAAACAATTAGTGATATAGAAAGTGTTTATAACATCATTAGTATTGTTTGAAGAAAAAGTCCCCGCCAGTAGTATTGATCAAGAAATCCTAGCAGTCTGCCACCGATTAGACATTTTTCGCCTGTTCATCATTAACAAAAGTGAGATATTAGCAAGAACAGATCGCGAAACAATATTAAAATTTTACCAAAATATAAATAAAAAGAAAATTAACTACACACGATGAACCAATTTTATGGACCACATATTAAATAAAAATTACAAAGTATTGTTTGAGCATATCAAAGGTACTGATAATAAACTAGCAAACCAACTGTCTCGCATCCTCCAAAGTAATTAATGGACGATAACGAAAGACTTCACATATTATACGCAGAAAATAGGCGTTACTTAAGAATTTTAGAATATTTAGAACAAAATCGACAAATTTTGCATCCAGCATATAAAAATTTATCTAGAGAAGTAGCCGACATTAAGAGATTTATTAATACTCTCCGCGACATGATCGCAAGAGAAATAACAAATATCACCCCTGGAGACAACTCCAGTAGTAGCCCAAGTAGCTCTTAATAACTTGCTAACTATACATTATCCTTTAATCTTTACAGATGGCGCAAAACAACCAAATTACATTTGGTCCATTTCAACTTCAGACCTTCCCAACAAACACCAATCTTCATTTCAGAACTAGTCACCAAATCACGCTGCTCCAACAGTGCCTAGTAGATAACTTATGGAATGACAAAAAATCCAAAAACTATAAAGATATTATGGAGTGTGTCTGCGAACACTTTGCTTTCTTAAATAGAGTAACCATAGTATCTTAGAAAAGAACACATCAAGTAACATTCAGCTGAAACCTAATCAAAGCCCAGACTATCATATGCTAAGAACATCTCTAACCATAACAGAAAATAAAATAGCATATCTTAAAGATCAAATCAAAGAATTATAGGATGTAGCCAATCAGTATACTAAGGAACTGGTTGACGCTGAGGACAATTGACAACAATACCCATCAACACTCACACCTGTTAAAAGCTATGTTTTATCCAAAGTATTACAAAGGCAAGTAGAACGCCAGTGCAATTATCAAAAAATACTTAGAAATCTGGCTACTTCGAAAGAAGACATTCTCAAGGGGGCCAAGATAGAATGCATAACCTACTCAGAAACGAGGGGTAACGAATTACATTTCTCGTATCTACGATTACAGATAGACATAACAAAATAGACCAATATAACAATATCAAGAGTAGAATTTACCATTTAAAATCTAATGGAATTAGGATTGATCACCCGCCTCCCCTTCACCAGAAAGGGGCATGTTAGGCATATACAAGAAACAAGAATAGCAGAGGTTATATTCCAGTTACTAGATACAACACCTTACGGAGTAGGAGTCGAGACCCATATACGGGCAATCCCCCCATGCCATGAGCCTAATTGTTTAAAAAATAATAAAAGGGAAATATACATCTTTCGGTTCAAAGAAAAGCTAGTTATGCAGGCTAACTATATCGATAGCTCATATATCGTCAGCTCAGAGCTCTGCAACCTACCTAAACAAATTAGAGCTTTCAGATGTTATAAAAAAGCGTACGATGTAGACCTCCCGTACAACAGAGTTCTAGCAGTAGAAATGCGAGATTTTCGCGTATGGCTACACCAAGACGATGTAAAATTATTTTATCCAAGATGCCTCAACTTCATAGATCCGGATCATAAGCTGACAAAGCATTGCGAGCGAAATAGAATTAAATAATTTGTCCAAAGATACGGCTGTTTTTCTGATGATGAAGGTTCACTAGCAGAAGAATCGACACAAGATACATCATAATCATGTAGATAAAGACCAGACTCCGCCCATGGTTTTGTGGGTGGTTTTTCTGTTATCTGATCTTATCCCTTTAGTCACTACCGTTTCCACCACCACGAAAAACTGTGATGAGATGTAATATATATTTAAACTATAAGCATTATGACGGAATCTTTCTACGGCCACAACTTTTGCTTTAAAAAGTGGAGCTACCTTTGGTAGTGGTTGTACCCGTAGTGCGTCTTTTATCAAAAATAAGTGGAGCTACCTTTGGTAGTGGTGGTACCCGTTTGCCTCCAGGCTGAAGGCTCGCCCCTTTATAAAAAGAGGCGAGAGCTAAGTTGTTGGAGACACGGTTCTCTATAGAGTTCATAATAAGTGCTTGTAAGAGTTTGCGCTTGTGTTTTCAGAATTCTTGTGCAGTCGTACTGTAAGTGTGTTTCATATTTCGAATAAAAATTAGTAAGTTTTCTTGATCTTATCTTGTGAGTGTTTAATGAGTAGTCTTCTCCCCTCCTTTCCGGAGGAAAAGAACATGAAGCTATTTCACGTGATCTGAAGATGGTCCACAAGTGTATGTACTCGACTACTTGCCAGTGGATTACTGAGTTATAGCAAGCTCGGCCCATGGGTGGCATAGGACAAACCCAACGATGTAGAGAGGTCTGAATAAGGAAATTATAACAAAAATTATATCAGTATGAGCCCGGGGGTTGGGGAGAAGAAGTACCGCCAGGCGAGAGGCCATAGGGAAAAAGTATCGCAGCCGCAGACAAATATTGATATAAATAACTTTGTTATAAAATCCGAATTTTAACCAATTGAGACCGAAGGGGACGTAGTAAGGACTCATGAGATATCTTGCACTTGGGATGACCCTCCTACAGATCATCTTTAAAGGAAGTGAAAAAGAAGCATGTTCGAAGTAGACTCGGAGATGAGAGGATTTGTTAAAATTGTTTTAAAAATCAAAACTTGTTTTGTACCATTAGTAGTCTCAATAATGTTAGAAATAAAAGAAGTTAAGATCCAAGGCTGCTACTTAGTAACTGGTCAGGTTATTAGCAGTAGTAGAATAAGAGAGGTAATTGTAGAAATTCCAGTCGGGTTATTAGCAGTACGGACAGAATATAGAAATTGCTAACCCCCTCTCTTAAAATGGTATCAAAGGGAGCCGTGTACAATTTTCAAAAATTCGACTACTTAGATCTAGAAATATTTCAGAAAAATAATTACACAGTCTCAATAAATAACGATTTTAAGCACGAATGTTACTGTCACTTCTCACACACACATTAATAATAGATTTATTCATTAGCCTTAGTAAAATATTAGATTTTACGACAAAAAAATATATGAATTTATATCAAATTAATATAGAATCTTTAAATCATAAAAATAAGCTTTTAAAAGAATTAACTACCAATCAACAATATATCACGAACCAACTCACTCATGTGTACGAAAAACTAAAAATAATAGTGCATGAAAAAGAAACTCTCGTAGTCACGAACACAATTTTGCAAAAATTAGAAATACACCATAATGATTTACAAATAAAATATAATAAAATTGAAACCATGCTTTATGAAATAAAAAGAGCGTAATGGAGTCCGAAGCATATAAGGAAGCCATTAGACATACAAATTTATATTTGAAAAATTCCATAGGATTTAGTAACCACGATGCACAAGGTGAGAGTGATAAAATTTTGATTAGACAAAATAATGTCATAATCCACTCCTTAATTCAGCTACATAATAAAATAGAGAGCACGATACAAAAAGCAAACGGATAAAAGAAGACTCTCAAATCGAAGGATTAATAGGACACTTAAAAGACTTATAACTAGGCAAAGAAACACATGCAAAGTCGCGAGAGCCTTATAAATTTGGTATCATTAAAAGATGAGTTCTCAAGCGATAACAACAACCAGTGCAACAGTAACATCAAAAAATAGTCAAGTCGGCACACACTCATTTTTAAGACAATTACTACGACAAAAACAGAAAAATGAAACGGTTTTAGAAGAAGTATTAAACGCCGAACAGGATTTAGTGTTATATAATAATCACCAAATCAGCCTCATAAACCCAAAAACTTTATACCACGCAGGACGATTTAATTTTAACACTCAATTATTAAGGATTAATAGAGAAGAAGAACTGCTAGTTACAAACTCTTCTAATAATATAAAATTAATCAGCCAGAATACGATAAGCCAGATACAAAATTAGTCCATCTCAGATTAATAGTCATCGGGTTAAAAGGACTAGCCAGGAAAAGATTAGGAACAAAGGTCCTAATTACTCTCTTTGATAAGAGATGACAGTCAGACGCCCGCTAGGCAATGATCGCCGCCATGGAAGTAGACATGTCAGGAAACAAAGAAATATTCTATTGTAATTCAGACTTCATGGTCAGTATAAAAGACAGATAAAATTGAATTAGGAATCCAAACAAAATGATACAAAGATTTCACCGGACACAACAACCTGCTGATAAATATCGGATTATTAGGAAAATTAACCAACAACAGCACCACAAAATACAAGCTTAATATCGAACATATTGTAGATGTCATAAGTAGTACGGATGTTAAAATGATCCAGCCTACGAACATCGATCCAGCCATATTGGAAGGACTAGCTTGAAATATCAACGATAATTTAACAAATAACACAGTTAGTATCCCAGATTATAGTCTTTTATACAAAAATTTAGACAACACTTATATTTAAGATTCCAAGGATATGTACACAAGTCGATCCCTGAACAAGACGAGATAGACTCCGATATGGACTCTCTGCGAAATGAATAGAATAGAAGACAGTCATATAGTTAGGGCTGGTCATATATGACCTAACTATAGTTATACCTAACTATATGACCTAATTATAGTTATACCTAACTATATGACCGTCTTCTATTCTGTTCATAGAAGACGTTCATATAGTTAGGGCTGGTCATATATGACCTAACTATATTTATACCTAACTATATAACCGTCTTCTATTCTGTTCATTTCGCAGAGAGTTCACGTCGGAGTCTATCTCGTCTTGTTCAGGGATCGGCTTGTGCACATATCCTTGGAATCTTAAACTATAAGTGTTGTCTAAATTTTTGTATAAAAGACTATCATCTTGGATACTAACTGTGCTATTTGTTAAATTATCGCAGATATTTCAAGCTAGTCCTTCCAATATGTCTGGATCAATGTCCATGGGCTGGATCATTTTAACACCCGTACTACTTATGATATCTATAATATGTTCGATATTAAGCATGTATTTTGTGGTGCTGTTGTTGGTTAATTTTCCTAATAATTCGATATTTATCAGCATGTTGCTGTGTCCGGTGAAATCTTCGTATCCTTTTGTTTGGATTCCTAATTCAATTTTATCTATGTCTTTTATACTGACCATGAAGTCTGGATTACAATAGAATATTCCTTTGTTCCCTGATATGTCTACTTTCATGGTGACGATCATTGCCTTGCGGGCGTCCGACTGCCATCTCTTATCTAAGAGAGTAATTAAGACCTTTGTTCCTAATCTTTTTTTGGCTAGTCCTTTAAACCCGATGACTATTAATCCGAGATGGACTAATTTTTTATCTGTCTGTTTTATCTGGCTTATCGTATTCTGGCTGATTAATTTTATATTATTAGGAGAGTTTGTAACTAGCAGTTCTTTTTCTCTATTAATCCTTAATAATTGAGTGTTAAAATTAAATCGTCCTACGTGGTATAAAGTTTTCGGGTTTAGGAGGCTGATTTGGTTATTATTATATAACACTAAATCCTGTACGACGTCTAATACTTCTTTTAAAACCATTTCTTTTTTCTGTTTTTGCCGTAGTAATTGTCCTAAAAATGAGGGTGTGCCGACTTGACTATTTTCTTATGTTACTGTTCTACTGGTTGTTGCTATCGCTTGAGAACTCATCTTTTTATGATACCAAATTTATAGGGCTCTCGCGGCTTTGCATGTGTTTCTTTGCCTAGTTTTAAATCTTTTAAGTGTCATATTAATCCTTCGATTCGAGAGTCTTCTTTATATTCGTTTGCTTTTTGTATCGCGCTCTCTATTTTATTATGTAGCTGAACTAAAAGGTGAATTATGGTATTATTTTGTTTAATCAAAATTTTATCACTCTCACATTGTGCATCGTGGTTACTAAATCCTATGGAATTTTTTAAATATAAATATGTATGTCTAATGGCTTCATTATATGCTTCGTACTCCATTACGCTCTTTTTATTTCATAAAGTATGGTTTCAATTTTATTATATTTTATTTGTAAATCTTTATGGTATATTTCTAATTTTTGCAGAATTGTGTTCGTGACTACGAGAGTTTATTATTCATGCACTATTATTTTTAGTTTTTCATACACATGAGTGAGTTGGTTCGTGATATATTGCTGATTGGTAGTTATTTCTTTTAAAAACTTATTTTTATGATTTAAAGATTCTATATTAATTTGATATAAATTCATATATTTTTTTGTCGTAAAATCTAATGTTTTACTAAGGCTAATGAATAAATCTTTTATTGTATTTAATTAGCTATTCGTTCTGTGCAATAAATATGTGTGCGAGGAGTGACAGTTACATTCGTGCTTAAAATCGTTATTTACCTGGACTGTGATTATTTTTTGAAATATTTCTAGATCTAAGTAGTCGAATTTTTGAAAATTTTACACGACTCCCTCTGATACCATTTTAAGAGAGGGGGTTAACAATTTCTATATTCTGTCCGTACTGCTAATAACCCGACTGGAATTTCTACAATTACCTCTCTTATTCTACTACTGCTAATAACCCGACTGATTACTAAGTAGGAGCCTTGGATCTTAACTTCTTTTATTTCTAACATTATTGAGACTACTAATGGTACAAAACAAGTTTTGATTTTTAAAACAATTTTAACAAATCCTCTCCTCTCTGAGTCTACTTCGAACATGCCTCTTTTTCACTTTCTTTAAAGATGATATGTAGGAGGTCCATCCCAAGCGCAAGATATCCCATGAGTCCTTACTACGTCCCCTTCGATCTCAATTGGTTTAAATTCGGATTTTATAACAAAGTTGTTTATATCAGTATTTGCCTGCGGCTGCGATACTTTTTCCCTACGACCTCTCGCCTGGCGGTACTTCTTCTCCCCGGCCCCCGGGCTAATTCTGATTTTTTTTATAATTTCCTTATTCAGACCTCTCTACATCGTTGGGGTTGGCCTCAGCCACCCATGGGCCGAGTTTGATATAACTCAGTAATCCACCGGTATGTAGTCGAGTACATACACTTGTGGACCATCTTCAGATCACGTGAAATAGCTTCATGTTCTTTTTCTCCGGAGAGGAGGAGAGAAGACTACTCACTAAACATTCACAAAATAAGATCAAGAAAACTTACTAATTTTTATTCGAAATATGAAATACACTTACAGTACGACTGCACAAGAACTCTGAAAATACAAGCGCAAACTCTTACAAGCACTTATTATGAACTCTGTAGTGAACCGTGTGTCCAAGAACTTAGCTCTCGCCTCTTTTTATAGAGGGGCGAGCCTTCAGCCTGGAGGCAAACAGGTACCACCACTACCAAAGGTAGCTCCACTTATTTTTGATAAAAGGCGCACTACGGGTACAACCACTATCAAAGGTAGCTCCACTTTTTTAAAGCAAAAGCTGTGGTCGTAGAAAGATTTCGCCATAATGCATATAGTTTATATATATATTACATCTCATCCACAGTTTTTCCGTGGTGGTGGCCACGGTAGTGACTAAAGGGATAAGATCAGATAACAGAAAAACCACCCACAAAACCAGGGCAGAGTCTGGTCTTTATCTACATGATTATGCTGTATCTTGTGTCGATTCTTCTGCTAGTGAGCTTTCATCATCAGAAAGGCAGTCGTATCTTTGGACAACGTATTTAATTCTATTTCGCTCGCAATGCTTTGTCAGCTTATGATCCAGATCTTTGAAGCTGAGGCCACTTGGATAAAATAGTTTTACATCGTCTTGGTGTAGCCATACGTCAAAATCTCGCGTTTCTACTGCTAGAACTCTGTTGTACGGGAGGTCTACATCATACGTTTTTTTATAACTTCTGAAGGCTCTGATTTGTTTAGGTAGGGTGCAGAGCTCTGAGCTGACGATATTTGAGCTATCGATATAGTTAACCTGGATAACTAGCTTTTCTTTAAACCGGAAGATGTATATTTCCCTTTTATTATTTTCTAAACAATTAGGCTCATAGCATGAGGGGATTGCCCGTATATGGGTCTCGACCCCTCCTCCGTAAGGTGCTGTATCTAGTAACTGGAATGTAACCTCTGCTATTCTTGTTTCTTGTATATGCCTAACATGCCCCTTTCTGGTGAAGAGGAGACGGGTGATCAATCCTAATTCCATTAGATTTGGAATGGTAAATTCTACTCCCGATATTGTTATGTTGGTCCATTTTGCTATGTCTATCTGTAATCTTAGATACGAGAAATGTAATTCGTTACCCCACGTTTCTGAGTAGATTATGCATTCTATCTTGGCCCCCTTGTGAATGTCTTCTTTCGAAGTAGTCAGATTTCTAAGTATTTTTTGGTAATTGCACTCGCGTTCTACTTGCCTTTGTAATACTTTAGCTAAAACATAGCTTTTAACAGGTGCGAGTGCTGATGGGTATTGTTGTCAATTGTCCTCAGCGTCAACCAGTTCCTTAGTATACTGATTGGCTACATCCTGTAATTCTTTGATTTGATCTTTAAGATCTGCTATTTTATTTTCTGCTATGGTTAGAGATGTTCTTATCATATGATAGTCTGGGCTCTGATTAGGCCTCAACTGAATGTTACTTGATGTATTCTTTTCTAAGATACTATGGCTACTCTGACTATTTAAGAATGCAAAGTTTCCGCAGACACACTCCACAATATCTTTATAATTTTTGGATTTTTTGCCATTCCATATATTGTCTACAAGGCACTGTTGGAGCAGCGTGATTTGGTGACTAGTTCTGAAACGAAGATGGTTGTTTGCTGGGAAGGTCTGAAGTTGAAATGGGTCAAATGTAATTTGGTTTTTTTGCGCCATCTGTAAAGATTAAAGGATAATGTATAGTTAACAAGTTATTAAGAGCTACTTGGGCTACTACTGGAGCTGTCTCCAGGGGTGATATTTGCTATTTCTCTTGCGATCATGTCGCGGAGAGTATTAATAAATCTCTTAATGTCAGCTACTTCTCTAGATAAATTTCTATATGCTGGATGCAAAATTTATTGGCTTTGTTCTAGATATTCTAAAATTCTTAAGTAACGTCTATTTTCTGCATATAATATGCGAAGTCTTTCGTTATCCTCCATTAATTACTTTGGAGGATGCGAGACAGTTGGTCTGCTAGTTTATTATCAGTATCTTTGATATGCTCAAACAATACTTTGTAATTTTTATTTAATATGTGATCCATAAAATTGGTCCATCATTTGTAACTAATTTTCTTTTTATTTCTATTTTGGTAAAATGTTACTATTGCTTAGCAATCTGTTCTTACTAATATCTCGCTTTTGTTAACGATGAACTGGCGAAAAGCGTCTAATCCGTGGCAGACTGCTAGGATTTCTTGATCAATGCTACTGGCGGGGCCATTTTCTTTAAAATTTTCACTATTGTATCGACATATCTGTTCTTCAATTTTCCCTGTATATTTATGGGGTTTGTATTTTAGGATGACTCCCCACTCAGTTTCACATCCATCTGTATCTATTATTATGTATTCATTATCTAATGATAATCTTAAGTCTGGTAGAGACTTAAATGTTTATTTTATTTATTTGTTTCCTATCTTCGTTATTGAATGCCTTCTGCGTGCTCTTCATTTTACTATATAATGAGTCTGCTAATTTTCCTACATCTTTGATGAATGGTCTTGCATAATTTACTAACCCAAGGATTGTTGTAAATGCTTAGTAGTTGTAATAGGTGGAAATTCCAGAACTTTTTTACTTATATGTTCTTGAAGTTTTATTTTTCCCTGCCATAGAATTACTCAAAGAAATTCTATATTTTTTCTAAAGAATTGGGCCTTCTGGGTGCTAATAACTAATCTTTGTTTCATAAATTCTGATAATACTAATTTTAAATGACTTACATGTTCTTCATGTGTTTTTGAGTGTACTAAAATATCATCTATATAAACGCTTGTAAAATTTTGATATTTATTGAATATATTATCAATTTTTCTTTGGAAAATGCTAGGTGCATTCTTTAGTCCGAAATGCATCACTAACCATTTAAAGTGTCCTAGTGGATATGTGAATGCTGTCCATGGAATACTATCCAGATGTATTTTTACTTGGCAAAAACCTGATTTTAAATCAAATTTACTAAAGACGTAATGGTTCTGGATACTATTGAGTAACTCATTTTTATTAGGAATATTGTAGGCATCATCTATGGTGTTATCATTTAATCGACGATAATCTATGACCATGCGAGATTTTCCACGAATTTATTTACTATGTTTATTAACTATGAACGCTGGGCTACGATGCGGACTATTACTACGCTGAATGACCTTAAGGCTAAGCAAGTCATCAATATGCATCTTAAAATCTGCTATATTTTCATTAGTCGCATCTATCTTTTGGGATATGATGCGGAAATTTGGGTCCTTAAGTTCTAATTTGCAAAACAAGTTTTTTTCATCCCAATGACGTTGTGGATGAGTTCCGAATGTTTTATCTTTTTCTAATGTGCTAATAAGATGGTCTATATCCGTATTTCCAGTCTCTAATAGAGTGTATACCGGATTTAGAGGGATGATAGAAGGAATTGGTGAAGGGTATGCTGCTTCGAAATCATCTAGATAAAATTCGGGAGTAAATTCAGGAGTATTGACGTAGGTTTCTATGTTATCTACGCCTTGGGGCAATGGACATTCGCCTGTGGTCTTACAATGACATGTAGGTGAGGCGGCGATGTTGGTGTCGACTCCACCACGCTTCTTATTCATTCTTTTGTCATTTGAGCCCCCCTCCCTATATAAGGAGGAGGTATGAGGAGTGTTTGGGGATCTTTTGGTTATTAGGGTTTGGCTCTCATTTGAGAGAGGGGTCTTAGGAGGAACCAGCCTTCTAGATCTTGGTCGGAGTTCGCTCCGGATTGTATACGTTTTCCCATTTAATGCAATCATGTCTCGTCCTTCGATCGTGGGCGTAACAGAAACCCTATCATAGGAGATCTAGTTGCGTACAAGAACTTAACGGATGAGCTAACGGTAGAGGCATTTAGGGACTTAAATCAAAAGGAGGCAAATGTTAGGAACTTAAATCTCCAAAAAAACTTTAGGAGTAAAATCTTCAATTATAAGATATGGTTGGACCCTCGCTGCGCGGTGATTTGTGCACCAGGCTGCCTTTTATAAAATCTGGTTTAGGTCAGTATTTGTCCAGAAGATTCTCGCTCTCGCCTGGTAGAGTTATATGATAGCGGAATAGTTGAAGTTAGAAAGTTGAAGTTGTTCTTCATTTAATGGTCTTTATAAATAGCATTGTTTGAGAGTGAGAGATTCAGTGTTATATTTCTTTCTTACCTCATTGCTTTCCACCTGTCCATTCTGCATCAGGGTTCACTAAATCAATTTACCCATCATCATAATGCATCATTAGTCTTTTCAAGATATTTGGGGTTAGCTTATGAATCCTCATTCTCCATTTATCTGTTGCATTTGGTGCTACATGTTGGGCATACATATTTGCACAACTTCTACTCATGTACCACTGGTACCCATGTTCTTCCTAAAATCTTTGATGCCAACCCTTTTTTTTTCTGGTCTTCTTGTTACATACTTCTCACAATTTAAGTATATTTTTCATTACTGATGCAACGTGTGATGCATATTTACTTTATTTTATGCACTTTATATTTTATGCAACAATGTCTTTGCGCATTTCATATTTACTATTCACTCACGCTATTTGCGCTTGATCACTTCTTGCAAGTCTACTGAAGATGTCTATAGGAAGTACGATTTTTTTTCACCACTGCACGCATCTAGAGACATTTATGTTCTATTATCATTGATAATGGTAGTACGAAGAACTTCATTTCTCAACGAATGATGGACACATTAGGGCTTGAGACATACCTATTAGACAACCCTACAACCTATCCAAAGTTAATAGTGATTATACCCGTTACCCACCACTGTCTCAGAGAGTTTTTTATACGGAGCACATATCAGGATAATATATTATGTCATGTCGCCGCCATTGATGTCTTGTCCATCCTTTGAGCAACATGGATGCATGATTATCCTTCTTCCTCAGAAGAACTGCCTTAGTTCAAGGACACTCGAGAGAACCTCACCATCATCTAACCCATCTCCTATTGACTCCAACACGTTATTTTCATTCATTGTTATTTTCATTCATTGCCACACTCTTGTCTGGACCCCCAATCCAGGAAGAAAGATGTGATCTTGATTCTCCATTCATCCCAAATGTCCTGGACTCGATACCACATATATTCGTTTCTGATGTGTTACCTTGTATTTCTCTGTTTGCCCATGTTATATCTGATAACCACTTATCCTAGACACCTTACTATATCAATTTTATATTTGGAACTTACACCTTTTATTTCATTACATTATCATTCAATTATAGGCAAACACGTTGAGTTTCATCAATATATTAGATGTTTTATGAGATATTTTTGGAAAACCCTTTGAGAACGATTTGAAACCAAATTCAAGTTTAGTAAGACGTATCATCCTTAGATGAATAGACATGCTAAGGTTGTTAATTAGAGTTTGGGAGAGTTTTTCAGGTGTTTGACCGGGAGAATTTGAAACAATGGGATCTTGCACTTCCATTGGCTGATTTTGCATTTAATAATTGGAAAAATTAATCTACCACTGAAACCCTGTTTGAAGTTGTTGCTGCCTTTCCCATACCACATCAACTTGACCACCATTCTTTACCATCTCATGAACATATTTCCTTTGATGCTCAGTCTCACATTGATTATTTATACGAACTGCATAAGAATATTGCTAAGTTGTGAGCAACTTTTGAAAAATGTAAATCCATGGTCGATTGTCGTTGCCGTCAGTGATACTTTTCAGTGGAAAATTGTGTATTTGCTTATTTCAGGAAGCAGCGATTTGCTCTCGGCACGTGCTCCCAACTGGAACAGAGGAAATTTGACCCATTTCAAGTTCGGAAACGACTCGATTCACACAGTACCAGTCCCAGTCCGCTTGTAGCAGTCCCACGCATAGTGCTCGTTTTCGAACAACTAACCACACTAACCATAACCAGTCTTTGTATGTTCTTGATAGGCTTGAGCTCTTTCAACCCTGGGAGAATTGATGTATCCTACGACATATCTAAAGATACGCCTTAGGATGAATCTTTATTTCTGCTAGTTATTTTCCGCATTATTTTACAATGTATGTTTTTTTTCATGGGGATGTTTCATATTTGAAGGTGGCTACTGGATTGACCGGCTAGTAAGACCATGTATACAGAAGTCCTGAAATTTAGGATGGTTTTAGGAGAGAAAGGCCAACTCAAATTATTTAAGTAACGGATAAAATATAAAAGTATATTATTACCTACAAGGGAGAATAAATAAGGAAAATTATTCTTCTTTGCACGGTAAAGGAGAGAAAAGGAAAATGATTAAAGGACAAGGAAAAAGGATTCATCTTTGGAATAATTGCTCGGTAAAATCCATCTTCCGTGCTTAAAATTTATTAATGTACATTTATTCGGTTCTCTTAAATAATCCAGAGCTTGCCCAAATTTTCTTAATTATTTATTGTTTGCCATAAATTATTTTATGCAATTTTACTCGTGGAATAATTGCATCGTGTTAAAATTCAAGCCTCTAATGCAATAGATTCACTCTCAAAATTTGGTTACTAAGTTTTAGATATTCAGCTGCACTCAGATTGAGAGTGTAAAAGTTGCGGGTTAGTTTTCTTCATCGTCGCCACTGAGTTTCTAAAACCGGATTGCATCAGTCGTGCATCTCAAGTTGGTCCCTGATGGAATAAGGTAACCCATTTATGTAATGGGTTACATGCGTTTTCACAAATGTCATACCTAGACTGAAAACAAGAATTCATTCGTATACTTGTCCACCGATCAGTCATCCTTAGGTAGTCTAAGGGTGCTTAGGCTTTTGTAGTTGTCACGAACGTAGTGAGAAGGCCATTCCTAAATTAAACCTCATTCTCTCTAGCTGACCCCACCAAAGTAATCTTGTTCCCTTAATTCTAAGAGTGGTGTAGTTGTCTTACCGGTTAAGAACCATTTGTTTTCAGGTCATGAATCACTCCATTCGGCCACATCAGACTAGTGACTCTAAATAGCCCTTGGGTTCTAATCGACCCTCAAAATCTCCCATATCTATTTCCTAGGATATAGATATTCTTGTAAGGGCGGGTCACATTCTCTCCCTAGGGTTATATTGTCTCGATATTATTTATTTTGGTATGTTATCCATTCATGACATGTCTAACATCTCTCATGTTTGTAGCGAGAGTTTTGACCAATTGCATTAAGATTCCCATTCATTGGTTCAAATCTTATACACTACTCTCTGGATGTCAGATATGATTTTCCATGGCATTTGTAAAATGTCTAATTGAAATTGTATTCCGGGTGGATCAACTAGCTTATGATGATAATGAGTTAACCCGTCTCTGAAAGCTAACTATGATGTAAGTTGGCATAAAAATATTCGGTACTAAATATGTTGAGAATGAAGCGACACAAATCAACTCTTTGGAAGAGTAAACTAAAATAATTAAAGTAGAGTTTTCATACGACTACACAAAGGGCCTATTGAACAAGTGCTACATGAGAGGTTCATCTATAGAGATAATATGAGAGTCAATGATTTAAAAATATTAACAAGAAACATGATTTTTGGCAAGTAGGCAAGTTTTGTTTTTGATCAAATAAACTTAACATGAATCTAAAAAATAACAATAAGCGAGTACAAGATGAGTGGAGGTATATGCCAGTGTGAAGGTGCAATGTCGGATCCAATCCTTTGTAGGATTAGTTGTGGAGGGAATAATACAGGGTTGGGTTGACTGTGGGAAGCAAAAATATAGTGGTTCTTGGGTATTCTATGGAGTTGTAGAGGGGAGGATCAAGACTACTATAGGGTGGCAGGGATACCTTTTGTTGGCTTTCTATAAGGGTAATGAGGGTTGCAAGGGTTCCTTGGAGTGGGGAGGAAAAGAATCGGTGGTTGGGAATGGACGGCGAGGTGGTTAGTTGGTGCGGGAAGGGTTGAAAAATTGTCAGTTTGGATGGAGGGAGGAAGGTAGACTGTGAGGGAGGATGGAAGTGAGGATGAGGGATCATAATGGTTTAAAGGCTGGTTTTTTTTAATATGAATTGAGTCGTGGAGGTTCGTTGGCATAAGGAAGGAAGGATTATAGCGTTGATTGCCAGATTGAGAGTCGTCGACAAATCTGTTTGATGAGACGAAGGACGATCAGTCTGGAATACAGTAGGGGCTGGGGTTACAGAATCGATGACAGCAGTGGCAGGGCTCGTCAAAAATGGTAGGGTAGGTTGAGGAATGATCATTACCCTCTACATGGCTCCGACAACGACGAGAAGCCCTAGAGGAGCGACGTCAAGTGGTAACAAAGGGCTGAGAAGCTTGTAGTGGTATTGGATCCAAAGGTCATCTAATTTTAAACTTTTTTCTTTTTAATTTCTTCTCGTGTCTCCACCATATGAAGGAAGTGGAGTTCAATAATCTTAGGCCCCGTTTGTTTGGGTGGAACTGAGGTATAGGAATTGAACCTGTAATTCCAATTTCTGAAATTTGGTAGGTACTGGAATTCAGCTCAATTCCATAAGAATTCATAATAGCCTATTTTCTTTCCCCCTCAATTCCGACCTCCTTAGGTATGACTTTTCAATTCATGCTTACGGTTCGATATTCTCGCGACTGCAGCTCCTTCATGAACGAGCCCCCCTCTATTTCGCTGACAAAAAGACTTCCAACCTCAAGATGTTCTCTGGCGACGACACAACAATGGTTATATTGGAGCATCAAAAGTCGCTTTAACACGCCACACTACCGGGCTCATCCGTATGCTATAAATTCATCGATGCCTCTCTTGTGCTTATAGTTGTAATATATTATGTTCAAGTCGGGGTAGTATTGTAATTTTACTTTGTGTTTAGGTTTCCCTTACTCAAGTATACAAGAGTAAGGACCTCTAAATTAATTGATTTAGTTTTGCATTCCACTTGGTATCAAAGGCGGAGGAAAATCATTCCCTATTCCCGTTGGCTCTCGCGTCGATCGTCGAGGCGAAACCAGTCGATCTCGCTCTCCTCTCTTGTTGGAGAAAAATCGTGCCCTATTCCCGTTGGCTCTCGCGTTGATCGTCGAGGCGAAACTCGTCGATCTCGCTCTCCTCTCTCGACCTCTCCCGTCGCTCCCGTCAGCTCGTCGCTCGGATCGTTCATGCCGGGCGGCACTCCTGCCAGTTGCTGAGAGGAACGCCGCCGCCGTTCCTCCATGAAGCAGCCCGTCGCCTCTTCCTCTTTTTCCTCTTCTTCTTCTTCTTCATGAGCCTGCTGCCGATCCAGGCTTCCGATCTCGTGAAACCTACTGCCCTGCTATTGCCGATCCCGTGAAACCTACTGCTCGTGAAACCTACTGCCCGTGAAACCTACTGCCCTGCTGCTGCTCTGATACTGCCGTGTATCCTCTAGTTTCTGCAGATTGACTTCAAAGATCTAACCATGGCTGAGACAGTTGTCCTCCGAGTCGGCATGTCCTGCCGATCCTGTGCTGGAATTAGGGGCTGCTGATCTATTGTTTCTCTTCTCCGGGCGTGATCCAGTCTCCGATGGTCGAGCCTCAGCGGCCCCATGGCCACTCTCGCTCCTTGAAGATTACCACAGTTTCTCCGGATGACACGAAATACCTGGAATGGTCTCGTGCTGCTCAACATGTCATCTATAGTCAACAGATGTTCGACTATATCGATGGGTCGATTACGGAGCCTCCTGTGTCTGATCCCTCCTGGAAGCGCTGGGATTCTGAAAAATTTCTGGTTGTGTCTTATCTCCTTCATTCGATGTCGCCCAAGGTCTATCGGAGCTATATGCTGATGAACTCTGCATTCGAGATCTGGACTCGTGCTCGTGAAACTTACTCTGAGATTGGTAGCTACACCCAGGTTTATGAGCTCACTCGCCGCATTTTGGAGCTGCGTCAAGGGTCAATGACTGTCTCATCATTCTTCTCGGAGTTTGAGCGCTTGTATCAAGAACTGGACTACTTTGCTCATTTCACTCCAGTATGTACAATGAATGCCGTCCAATTGAAGCAACGAGAGGACCGTTTCCGTCTTCATGTCTTCTTAATGGGGTTGAATATGGAATTTGATGTGGTCCGGACACATGTTCTACACCGTTCTCCTCTTCCCTCCCTCCGTGAGGCGTTCAACATGATCCCGGGTGATGAAGACCGCCGCAAGTCTCTCAGTGTTATGACTCCTCCAGATCGTTCCGCCTTGACGAGTGTTGGTCGTGGCCTCATCTCTACTCCTGCATCTTCAGTGCCTATCTGCGATTACTGCGGTCAACGAGGACACTCTCGGGAGGCATGCTTTAAACTTCATCCGCATTTGGCTCCTCCTGGTCGCGGTCGTGGTCGGGGCCGTGGACCTGGCCGTAGGGGCCATAGGGACAGTGACTATCGTTCTCATGACGCTGCTTACACTACTGATGTCTATGACGAGTCCCAGTCTTCGGCTTACTCCTCTCTTACTGCTCATGAGTTGGATGCCTTTCGCCGTTTGCTTCACTCTCAGTCTGATCCGGTCACTGGAAGCTCGACTTCTTTTGCCACCGTTGTTATGCCTAGTGCTCACGCGACCACCACCTCTCCTTCTGAATGGGTGCTCGACTCTGGTGCCACCCACCATATAACTGGTTTCTCCTCAGGTTTTCTCTCTTATACTCCTTTGTCTGGTAAGGAGAAAGTTATTTCAGCTAACGACTCGTCCTCTATTGCGGGCAAGGGCAACATTTCTTGTTCACCGTCCATTTCTCTTACCTCTGTTCTTCATGTTCCCTCTTTTCCTTGTAATTTACTTTCCATCAGCAATCTTATCAAATCTCTTAACTGCTCCGTAACATTCTTTCCTGATTCTTTTGTTTTTCAGGAACTGGGTACGAAGCAGAACATTGACAATGGTAGGTACAGTGACGGCTTGTACTACCTGGACAATCCTCCACATTCTCAGGCCCTTTCCCGTTCTACTGTTACTGCAGAGGATGTTCACCGTTGGCATCTGCGTTTGGGACACCCATCCCCCGTCTACTTGCAAAAATTATTTCTTATTTTTTTACCATTTCTTCAGAAATTTTATTGTGATATTTGTGATCGGTCTAAACATGTGCGACAAACCTCGTTACATATTTCTTTTCCTAGTAGCACTCCTTTTGATGTTATACATTCTGATGTTTGAGGGCCATCCCCCGTTGTTATGTTGACTGGTTTTCGCTGGTTCGTCACTTTTATTGATTGTTTCTCGCGTACTACATGAGTTTATCTATTAAAAAAGAAAAATGATGTTTTTCCGTGTTTTCAAATCTTTCATAACATGGTTAAAAATCAATTTAATGCCACTATCCGTGTTCTTCGAAGTGATAATGGAGGGGAGTATGACGATCGTGGTTCCTTTGGCGCTTACCTCACCTCTCACGGTATTATCTACCAGAAAACTTGTGCATACACATCTACCCAGAACGGAGTGGCCGAGCGGAAAAATCGGCATCTCCTCGAGGTTGCTCGTTGTCTCTTCTTAACGATGCATCTTCCTAAACCATATTGGGGTGATGCGGTGGTTACTGCTGCACATCTTATCAACCGTCTTCCTTCTCGTGTTCTCTCCTTTACTACTCCTCTAGCCCGTCTCTCTATCTCTGGCGTGGTTCATACTTCTCATTTGCCATCCCGTGTCTTTGGGTGCGTCTGTTATGTGCATGTGCACCAACCCCTACGTGACAAACTTGACCCTCGGGCTCAACGTTGTGTCTTCCTTGGCTATTCCTCCACGACCAAAGGGTATCGCTGTTATCATCCCCCCTTCCGACATATGTTTTGTACCATGGATGTTACCTTTCGTGAGGGGGAGTCCTACTTTACGTCCTTAACTCATGTTCTTCGTCAGGGGGAGAGTACTACTACGGATAATGTAACTGCTGTCCCTCTGCCTCTTCTTCCATCCTCTTCCTCCATTCCTTCACCTCCTTCTACGGATGTTCCCAAAGCTCCTCCTATCCCAATACCGGACTCCTCTACAATGATCTCTCCTTTTCCCCATGTATACCACCGTCGTTCAGGTACACAGGTCACCGCTGTTCCGCCTCTACCAGTGCCCACTTCGGACTCAGATTCTGATGTTGCCGACCTGCATATGCCTCTTGCCTCCCTGAAAAAGGGTAAAGCTAATTCCACGCAACATCCGATTTCTAATCATGTGGCTTATAGCCATCTTACTCCGATTCATCAGACCTTTGTCTCATCTCTCTCTAGTTGTTATTCCCAAGACATGGCAGAAAGCATTGGCTATACCGACTTGGACACAGGCTATGCGTGATGATATGTCCGCCTTGGACAAAAATCATACGTGGGACATCTCCGCTCTCCCTCCAGGAAAGAAAGCTATAGTTTCCAGGTGAGTCTTCTCAGTTAAGCAGAACCAAGATGGAAAGGTGGAACGGTACAAAGCGCGTCTTGCCGCTCAAGGATACACCCAGACTCAAGGAGTTGATTAACAAGAAACTTTTGCTCTTGTAGAAAAAATGGACTCTATTCGGGTCTTGTTATCATGTGCATTCTGTCTGGACTGGGAACTTCATCAATTGGACGTGAAAAATGCATTTCTCCACGGTGAGCTTGAGGAGGAGGTGTACATCAATTGGACATGAAAAATGCATTTCTCTACGGTGAGCTTGAGGAGGAGGTGTACATGAAATTCTCTCCTGATTTTGTGAAGAAAGGATCTGTAGGGCTCATCTGCCGCCTAAGGAAATCATTATATGACCTGAAACAATCTTCAAGGGTCTGGTTTGGAAGATTCCTCACAGCTATGCTCAAATTTGAGTACAAACAAGCCCAATCAGATCATACCATGTTCATCCGGAGACATGAACATGTTGTTGTTCTCATTGTCTACGTGGATGACATCGTGATTACTGGAAATGATACATAGGAGATCGTGAACCTCAAGACCCTTCTATCGGCTGAATTTGAAGTGAAGGACTTGGGATGATTGCGATACTTCCTAAGCATCGAAGTGATTAGATCAGAGTGAGGTATCTTTATATCCCAACAGAAGTACATATTGGATCTCCTAAAGGAAACTAGTATGCTTGGTTGTGTTCCTGCGAACACTCCTATGGAGGAAAATCACAGGATTGATGAAGATGGTGATGGTGATCATGCTGATGTATCACGTTACCAAAGATTGGTTGGAAAACTTATATATCTATCTCATACACGTCCCGACATTACGTATGCAGTTGGTATTCTTAGCAGATATATGCATTCTCCTAGAATCAGACATCAAGAAGCGGTGTATCGTCTACTACGGTATTTGAAGAAAGCTCCTGGTCGTGACTTCCTATTCTTTAAGAACAATAATTTGGAGATTGAGGTTTTTACTGATGCTGATTGGGCCGGTTGCCAGGATGACAGGAAGTCCACCACAGGATACTGCTCCTTTGTTGGTGGTAACCTCGTGACGTGACGGAGTAAGAAGCAGAATATGGTGGCCATGTCAAGTGCAGAGGCAGAATATCGTGCCATGACTCAAGGCTTATGTGAGGGATTATGGCTGCGTACCGTGTTACAGGATTTAGGCTTTCCTGTGACAACTCATTTCTCCTTATTTTGTGACAATAAGGCTGCAATTAGTATTGCTCATAACCCAGTCCAGCACGACAGGACAAAGCACGTCTAAGTGGATCGACACTTTATTAAGGATCAGTTGGATAAGAAAACAATTGTTACTCTGTTTGTTCACTCAAGGGATCAGCTGACCGATGTCTTCACCAAAAGCTTGGGTTGTGATGTGTTTACTGATGATATCCAGAAAATTGGGATGACTGATATCTTCCGTCCGACTTGAGGGGGAGAGTTGTAATATGTTATGTTCAAGTCGGGGTAGTATTGTAATTTTATTTTGTGTTTAAGTTTCCCTTACTCAAGTATATAAGAGTAAGGGACCTCTCTATTAATTGATTTAGTTTTGCATTCCACTCTTATTAAATACGTAATAGGCGAATTGAGTCCGCTGATTGCGAGTATTCTTACGTAGGTTTCACCTCCTCCACTCCCCTCTCTCCCTTTCCAGTTTTGTTCTTATAAGCAAGGTTGTAAATATTAGATGTTGGCGAGATGTCAGATTGAATTTTTAAATGTCGGAAGTTGGAGACTTGTTTGTAATATTTTAAAATATCGGATTTTCATATCTTATAAATATAAATTTATTTCTATGTATACTAATTATAATTATATGTTCTAAAAGTAAAATAGATTAATATAACAAATAGGTATAGAATGAGTCATGTATATTCCAAAATAATTCGAATAGTATCTGACGCAGGACGAATCTATAGGCGGCGAGAAATGCGCTGACCTAACCCTGCATGCTATGCAACAACCCGATGATTAAATCACAACTATGTAATAAATTATGACATCCCATGCAATTAATTCACGACAAGACAAAATATTTTATTAAAGCAAAACAAGCTTAGACTTTCCTCTGCGTGGAGACAAAGCAAGAGCGCGCGGCGAATCAATCCTTCGTACAGTTAGAGATTTCTCAAGAAACAAATAACATCAAAAACTATAATTTCACCCAAGCAAATAATATCCTAACCCTAGTAATGTTTATAACCAAACAACCCTTACAAAACACCACAAAAATGTTAGGGCTGCTATTAATGCAATAAATCTGAACATTGGAGAGCTCAAAGAGGGATTTTAGGGTTTGGTGTGACTAGATCTGGTAAGGAGAAGGCTGGTCAGGGGTTAAAAGGGCTGGATCGGGAAGGAAATGGGTTGGATCTGGGTTGGTTTGTTCAGATCTGTACCGGAATGGATGTGGGTGGCTGTTTTGGAAGTGGTTCCACGATATGGGGTGTGTTGGCAGCAAAGGGAAAGAATTGGGCGGCTGGATCTGGCTGGAAACAGCTAGATCTGGGCTGTTTTGGGCTGAAAATAGCCAGTCTGCTGTGTGGGGTGGTGCGGGTAGGCGGCCTGGGGAGGGGACTTAGGGCCGACGGTGGCTGAAACAGGGAGGGAGGCTTCAGCAAGAGGCTCCTTCTAGGACTCGAACCTGTGACCACATGATCATGGTCATACGACAACACATACTTCCAGGACTCGAACCTGTGACCACATGGTCATACGACAACACCTTAACCGGTGCGCCAAGACTCCCTTCCTAGGCAAATATTTAATTTTATATAAATATAACAAAAAAGAGACTGGTAGGTCCTAGACCCAAATCCCTTGGAGAAATGGTGAAAGCCAACCTCTGTCATTTTAACTTTCTTGTAAAAATTGGTACATACTTTGTAATATTGAGAGCTAGAACCACCCCCTTTTTGTAAATTTTTTGAGGTGGACTTTTTGTACTTTTAAATAAATTAATTTTATTAACAAAATTGTATAAGTTCTACCAATTTTGTCATGAATTGTGATTTCATCTCCTTCCTAAGCAAGAATTTAAGTTTATGAAATTTCTTACGAGAACTAGACACCAAAAATGGAGAGCGTGATTATATATAAAACTGCTCGAGATAGAGAGATGAAGACAAGAGATTTAAGCCATGTTAAATGCATAAATAATGAAATAGATACAATTTTGACGGATGATGCGACTATTAAGAAGCGATGAAAATGATATTTTTATCAATTCTAAAATGGAAAAAAGACAATAAACTGAGCTTGAAAGAGTTAAGTAAACGGAGGAGTATAAAAACATAATGTTTTATCATAAAATTCAAGCATCAGTGACAAGTGATTGCTCTGAAGAAGATGAAAAATGGAAAGTTGATTGTGTCAGACGATATACCAATCGAAGTATGAAAATGACTAGAGAAGGAAGAAATTTTGTGACTTACATGTTCTTCAATAAGATATTGACGTCAAAGAGTATGCCAGACCAATGAGGAGTGTATTTTGGTACTTTTGTATAAGAATAAGGAAAATATACAAAATTATGTCAATTACAAAATAATTAATTTAATGAGTCATACCATAAAACTATGAGAACAAATAATAGAGAGAAGAGTAAGACGAGAGATTAGCATCTCAAATAATCAATTTTGATTTATGCCAGAGCGGCCGACCATGGAAATTATACACCTCTTGATGAGACTCATTGACAACTATCGGGTAAAAATAAGATTTGCATATTGTTAGAGTTATTGGTATTTAAGTATTATTGATGTTTATGAGTTTAGTCCCACACCGCCTATCGGTGTTATGAGTAAGTTATATTTCCTATATATTGCTCATATTGTGGAAGAATAAATTGCTCAAAGTATTTATTTTCACTTGTTTCTAACATGGTATCAGAACCCACGATCTGAAATCCGAAATTTTTTTTTGTGGCTGCCACAAGATTTCGCCTCTCCTTTTCTTTTCGATCCCGTCGATCGCGCTTCTAGCCTCCCCCGTCGGGTCCCTTTGTTCCGGCTCCCGTTGACGAAATCGTTGTTTGATTCCATCGATGAGAGTGGCTGTCTCTTCCCTCGACAATGACGACGGGGGTTCTCCGCCCGCAGCTGCGCTCGATCCCGTTAACACCTGCTGCTATGCTCGATATCGTCGACGACTGTTGCTGTGCTCAATCTCGCCGACGGCTGTTGTTACGCTCGATCCCGCCGACGGCTGCTGTTGCGCTCGATCCCGTCAACGACTGCTGTTGCGCCCGATCCCGTTAACGGTTGCTGCTGCGCTCAATCCCGTCGACGGTGTGCCTCTTCTTGTCTCATGATCCAGCCGACCAATCCACTCACGCCGTATTCATCTTCCTCTGATCCAACACGTATCCTTCAGAACCCCCCTTCTGGTCGGGCTTCCTGTCTTCTGGTCGAGCCCATGCTGCCCTTGCAATTGAGCCTATTCTTCCCGCCGGTTGAAATTTTGGATGCTCCCAGTGCTCCCTTTCTGGTCGAGCTCCCCTGCCGCTGTTCTTCTCCTGTAGCAGGCCTTCTTCTAGCTCAGTCTCTCTGCTCGCCGGGGATATGGATCCCACTGCCCACTTCTCTCTTTGATGATGGTTCTGATTTTGCTTCTTTTAAAGTTTTTTTTATATGTTTTGTTGTTGGTGGTGTCTTCGATACTGTGTTGTTAGTGTCACCATGCGATCTATGCTTTCATGCTCATATTCTACGTGAGGGGAATTATACGTCACAACCTCCAAGTGTTGTCTATGCCTTCATGCACGTATTCCATGTGAGGGGGAGTGTTTGTGATAATGGCAATTCAGATGTCTCTTTCCCGACTCCCGCCTTAGTCACACATGGCCTCCAGGCGTAGCCTATGCCTTCATGCACGTATTCCACGCGAGGGAGAGTTTTCGTTATAATGGCGACTCAGATGCCTCTTTCCCGACTCCTACCTTAGTCACACATGGCCTCTGAGCATATTTTGTCTACTGTTTTTGTCTCCCCATATTTTTCTTCGATTTGTGGTTGGGTTAGTTTGACCTTTGTTGGTTGACCTAGTTTCATCTCCAGGAGCATCCAACGTGATCATGGTTGATTTGTGGACCAACGTCGTTTGGCTTATGCCCGGTAGGTGTAACCCCGATGACACAGTTGGACCTCGCTGGCTGCTGTTTTGTCCGACGTTGCCAACCACTATTTACCTCTCTTTTATGTTGTGTTCAAGCTGAAGGTTTCACCCTCAGGTTGAGGGGGAGTGTTAACAGTTATTGACATTTAAGTATTATTGATGTTTATGAGTTTAGTCTCACACCGCCTATCGTCATATGAGTTAGTTGTATTTCCTATATATTGTCCCCATTGTGGAGGAATAAGTTGTACCAAATATTTTATTTTCACTTATTTCTAACACATGTTGTTTATCGATCTTGAAAAGGCTTATGATAGGGTTTGAAAAGAGATCTTATGGAGTCTTAAAAAAGGTGTAAATGTAGCATACATTGACGTAATCAAAGATATGTATACAAATTCAGCGACGAGGGTGAGTAAATATGGGGGATTAACTCATGAATTCCCTATCATTGTTCGCTTACATCAAGCCATCAAGGGTCAGCTTTAAGCCATTATATCTTTATCCTTGTCTTTGATGAGCTCACCAGACATCCAACAAGAAATACCTTGTTGTTTATTATTTGCAAATGATATTGTTTTGGTTGATGAGACGTGCAAGTGTGTAAACGCAAAACTTCAATCTTGAAAAGAAACTTTTGAAATGAAGGGGTTTCGTTCGAGCAATAAAAAAATGGAGTAATATGAAGCTTAAATTTAGTAGTGCAAGAAGGGTGGATAACAACGTCATTAAGTTGGGTGACCAAAATATTTCCTGCAGCGAGTGCTTTAAATATCTGGGATCGATAGTTCAAAAAGCTGGAGGTGAAAATAATGATGTGATACATAAAATCCAAGCAGGTTGGTTGAAGTGGAGAGGTGCGTATGAGATCCTATATGACCGTAAAGTACCATTAAATCTTACAAGGTTAGTTTTACCATATTGAAATTAGACTAGCGATGCTCTATGATTCTGAGTGTTGGGCAGTGAATTATGTACATGAGAAAAAATGGGAGTTACGAAGATGAGAATTTTTAGGTGGATTTGAAGAAACATGAGACGTCATAAAATTAGGAATGAATGTATTAAGGAAAAATAGGAGTGACATCAATTGTAGAGACGATGTGAGATGCTCGATTAAGTGTGTTTGGTCACGTACAAAGGAGACCATTTGAGGCACCTGTTAGGCGTTGTTAGAGTTTAGCTACTAGGCATGATAAACGGGGGAGGGTAGAGCAAAAAAGAATTGAAATGAAACTATAAGGAAAGACATGATGTACTTTGGCATTGGTAAGATTAACTAAAGATAGGTCGCAATGAAGACTGTAGGAGAAAAAAAGGAACTTTGTATATATGTTCATTTGTATCAAATACAAAGAATGAGTACATATTTATAGGAGGGAGAAAGAGAGAGGAAGGTCCTATACATGATGTGGGACTAAAGCGAAGAGAGAGAAATAACAATAAAAATACATAATGGGCTATAATGGGCCTTTGTCAAATGGGCTTCTCTAACACTCCCCCGCAAGCTGGAGCGTACAAGTCATATGCACCCAGCTTGGACAAACACTGGTAAAATAAGGTACTTGATAAAGCCTTCGTGAGAATGTCAGCAACTTGATCAGTGCCCGGAACATACTTTAATTCAAGTTTCTTCATTGAACTTTCTCCCGAATAAAATGATAGTCTACCTCGATATGTTTCGTGCGCTCGTGAAACACCGGATTCTTTGCTATGTGTATGACCGCTTGACTGTCACAAAATAGAACAGCAGATGAAGGAAGTTTTACTCCCAGGTCAGCAAGGAGGCATTCAAGCCATGTGAGTTCTGAGACAACCGATGCCATCGATCGGTATTCAGCTTCCGCGGAGGATCGAACAACCACGACTTGTTTCTTACTTTTCCATGTAATGAGATGACCGCTAAAATATGTACAAAACCCACTGGTTGACCGCCAATCGTCCAGGGAGCCAGCATAATCGACATCTGATTAAGCAACCAATGCTGGAATAGAGTTGGAGGTTTTGTAAACCAGCCCTTGACCCGGAGCTGCCTTAAGGTATCAGAGAATCTGTTCAACCGCCTGGAGATGAGAAACCCGGGGAGCATGCATGAACCGACTGACAATCCCAACAACGAACGATATATCAGGCCTCGTGACCGTTAGGTAGATCAACTTTCCCACAAGGCGTCGATAGTATTCCGGGTTCTGGATTGGCAGATCATCATAAAAGGCATGAGCACATAGTTTGTGATTTGCCTCCATCGGAGTAGTAGTTGGCTTGCAACCAGACTGGCCAGCGTCTTTGAGGAGATCAAGACAATACTTTCGTTGGGAGAGGACAAGCCCATCCGGACGTCGTGCAACCTCAAGACTGAGGAAGTAGCGAAGATGCTCCAGGTCTTTGGTCTGAAACACGGTGCTCAAGTTGTTTGACCGCTTGAATCTCCTTTGAGTCATCCCCAGTAAGTAGGATGTCATCAACATAAACTAACAGAAGGACCGTTCCTGTTGCCCGGTGTCGAGTGAATATGGAGAAGTCTACGGAACTCTGAGGGAAACCCATGTCCCAAACAACCTTGCTGAACTTGTCAAACCACGCCCGAGGGGATTGTTTGATACCATAGATGGATTTCTTCAGAAGACACACACGAGATTCCCCCGTGGTCTCAAACCCGGGAGGTTGGCGCATGTAGACGGTTTCCTGAATATCGCCATTCAGGAACACATTCTTGATATCCAGCTGATGAAGGGGCCAATGGTGATGCACAGTCACGGAGAGAAGGACACGAACGAAAAAAGAAAGGGAGGCCGCAGGAAGCCGAGTGCCAAGGGAGGGGAGCGGACAGAGGAGGCAGGCCGCAGGAGAGGAAGGAGACCGCCCAAGGTAGGCGGTTAAGAAAAGAGAAGACGCCCAAGGAGGATTGGTCCCTCTGATACCATGTAGGAGAAAAAAAGGAACCTTGTATATATGTTTACTTGTGTCAAATACAAAGAATGAGTACATATTTATAGGAGGGAGAAAGAGAGAGGAAGGTTCTATACTAAAGAGAAGAGAGAGAAATAACAATAAAAATACATAATGGGCCATAATGGCCTTTTGTCAAATGGGCTTCTCCAACAGAGACAAATGATCCATATAGCCAACCCTATTATGGTGGGATAAAGGCTCAAGTGTTGTCGTATTGAATCTTTCACTTCAAATTTAAAGCAAATCCTAATGGTCTAACAATGAAACTTATGATGATTTGATGCTTAGAATGTTCAAGCTATGTTTGAAAAGCCGGTGTCAGCTAAATGAGTTTTAGAAATATCAACTTGTTCTGAATGAACTGTCTTTTGTTGAGAGTCAAACATTACTATGATCATTAGAGAAAACTAAATGACAACGAATAATTGCATAAAGTAAAAAACATTAAGCTTTATGTACTCCATAATGTCCTAATCTATGAAATTCAGATAGCAGCGTTGCTTAAAAAGTTTAGCATAAATAAATTTTGTTTCACTCATTTCCCTCAATATTTTACCAGAGGGCATGTGGAGTTCGTAAAAAACTTGCATTTTGTAAAAGACTTCATCTATCTTCATAAGGAGGGGAGTTTTAGATCAATATTATAAAGACTGCATCTATCTTTATAAGAAACTTAAAATCATATAGTGGTCGACTTTTAGTATTTCTCTCATGAGACATGTATTAAAACTAGTCCTGTTCAAAAAGCCCGATCGGGCCCGGGCTTCTTGCCAACCGGGCTCGGCCTGGGCCTGGCTTGAGTCGGGCCGGGCTCGGGCCCCCTCTCAAAGAGGGAGGAGATTATTACTACCGGGCTCCGTTTGGAAATCTCCGTCCGGGTGAGAGCGTGAGTTGACGCGTGGAGCTATCAGCGGTCACGATTTAGAAAGAGGGAAAAAATGCAAAGGCGCTTTATTCCGTTCGAGTACTCGCACGCGAGCAGTTTCAGTCACGCGCGAGAGCCCCGAAACCCGGATGAAATAAGTTTCGCAAAGAGGGGGCCTGATAAGGCCCTCAAGGCCGACCCGGGCCGGTCCTGATTTCCCAATAGGCTGAATTTTAATCCCGCCTGGATTAGGCGGGATTTTAATTCCGCCTGGATTAGGCGGGATTTAATCCTGCCTGGATTAGGCGGGATTTTAATCCCGCCTGGATTAGGCGGGATTTTAATCCCGCCTGGATTAGGCCGGATTTTAATCCCGCCTAAATAGGCGGGATTAAAATTCCGCCTAAATCCTGCACCGGGCCGGGCAACCAATTGATATGGGGGCCCTGTAAAGCCCCCAAGCCCGTCCTTGGCCCGTGTCGGGTTTTTCCCGGGCCGGGCCTAGCCGGCTTTTTCCGGGCCGGGCCCGGGCGGGCTCCCTGGGTCTGGTTTTTTTGAACACCTCTAAATTTGAAACCTACAAGGCTCGTATTTGCTACATTTATCTAAAATTAAAATTTTACCGAAAATTAATCAAACAATTTATATTTATGGTTGTATGAGAAGTAAAAAAGAAAGTTCAAATTACAAATATTTTACATTATATTTATTACTTTATTTAAAACAAAATGTCTTAATTTTGAAATTATAGACACCTAATGTCCTTTTGAAAACTTCAGGAGTGTCTATTATCGTTTCTGTAAATTTCAGGGTTCCACTTTTATATTACCCTTACAAATAATTGTGCTGAACTTGGGTTCTTGAAATTTCCGAAAACTGAAATCATTGGAAAAAAATAATCTTATTATCTCATTTTTTCCGCACAACAAATGAACAATTATTGTACAAACAAGTGCAGTGATTTAAACACTCCCTTAGTTTTCTTTTTATGTTTTTGAAATGGAGAGACGTCTTCAGCAGATTGGAGTGGGGTGCACTAATATTAAGAGATTCATTTTGTTACAATATGTATTATTACAATATGTTAAGATTGACTTGTGTTATTTTTCTTTCTCGTATTGTATGATCCACCTCCATATATAGAGGGGATGAAGGCTTGTAATGAATTGATTAGTTAATTTTTCTCCAATTCAATGTGGTATCAGAACCGGTGCTCCTCATGCCCTCGTCGACTCCCGTCTTTCGTTCGTTTCCACTTCCGCTTAGCCCGCTCCGCCGCACGTTCGACTTCCGTTTCTCGTGCGTTTGCAACCCGCATCTGTATACCTTTCTTGTCTTTCGAGCGTCTTGGTTCAGTCCCTCCTCTTCCGCAAACAGTAGCTTGCTGCTAGCTGGGGCTTTTCCGCAGCCTATTTTTGTTCTCCAGTGACTGTCCGACGCCGTTTCCTCCATGCATTGAAGTTCCTGCTCCTTTCCGACGTCGTTTGCTCTTCCAGCCGTTCCATACAGTGGATTTCTCATCCCCTCTTCATCCAAACTCATGTTTTCTTTGTTTAATCCGCCGTTCTTGGATGCCTAAGTCTTGGGTGGTCTCTGGATTTCTATTTTGAGTCACTATCTCAAGCAGTATTAATTCTCCTACTTCCTCATCCGCGGTTGTTCCTCCAGTGGGCTCTCTCCGTGGGAGCCATGATTACAATACTCCTCAGATTACTGCCATTCACCTGGATGATTCCAATCATCGTTCATGGTCTCGTTTTATCACCTCGGCGCTCAAAATCCGTTTCCTCTTTGGCTATGTCAATGGTCAAACTCATGAACCAGAAAGGCCTCACCGGATTGGATATCGTAGGATTCAGATCACTCCTTAGTTATGTCTTGACTCACAAATTCTATGCAGGAGCCCATAACTCACTATTATTTATTTCTCGACATTGCCGCTGACATTTGGCGGAGAGCGAAGTCTACTTACTCTTGGAGGGGTAATGCGCTTAGGTTTTTCAATTGAGATGGAAGATATCCTTACTCCGACAAGGTGATCTCCCTCCTTCCATGTATTAGTTGGAGTGCACACAGTTGTATCTGGAATACGATCACTTTGACCCCCTCACATTTGTTAGCTCTGTTGATAAGGCGATGGTTCGTGCCCGGGAAGAACGCAATCAGATCTCTTAGTTTCTTCATGTCCTCGATCGGGACTTTGATCAAATCAGTGTTCAGATTTTGGGGCGTCCACTGCTACCATCATTACCAGAGGTTTATAATATTTTGTAGTAGGAATTTGATCGTCGATAGACCTTGCTTCACGACTCTGCTCCTGAGAGTTTTGCCCTTGTTGGTACCTCTTATATTCTAGGTGCCCGACAGACCCGTGATACTAAGATAAAAAGGATCTAATAAAGACCATCTTCTTTTTGGTTATTGTTGGAAGAGCCACCACCCCAGGGATGCTTGCAGATTCTATGGGTTTCCTCCACCGAGAGGGGTGCTACACCTCGCGGTGCCCGTGCATTTGTGAGACCTCTGGGTCATTGTGCCTCTCCTTGTTCTTCTCATCTCACCGATGTCGTTGTGGACATCCCTCACAACCATACTGGAACCGATTCCGCTGCCTTTCCTGGCGCATTCTCAACTGACAAAATGCTTGCTCTTCACCACATGATGCAAGGTCTTTCTACGAAGTCTGCTTCCTTATCATCATCCTCTTTATTGGAACATGCGTTCTGCATCTCCCATGTTTGATAACTGCAAACCCCAGGCTGTATTTGTTCATAAATACTTTGGGTATATTGTGCAGGTTTATAGGTGTGAAGTCGTGCAAAAACTCAAAGCTCTGTGAGTTATCGCCGGACGCTAGTTTAGTTCCCTCATGATGACTAGACTTGCTCGAGTCTAAGGAAAATATAGTCGTGAATTGGCCTCATGTCGTCGTGACTGTCCTCATATTGTCTTGACTGGCCTTATGGCGTTGTGAAGACAACATCATCCTTCAAGAAGATTGTGCTACCGCCAAGTGCTAGGTCTGACGCCGAGCGCTAGGTCTGACGCCGAGCGCTAGGTCTGACGCCGAGCGCTAGGTCTGACGCCGAGCGCTAGCCACACCCGTTAGAAGGAGGGCTCGTTGAGAAGCCTATGGATCGTTTAGAAGTAAAATGTCATCGTAAAGTTAACCCAATATCGTCGTGAAGATAGCCCGATGTCGTCATGAAGACAACACTGTTCGTCGTAAAGCTTTTGCTACCGCTGGCGCTAGCATTACCGCCGATCAGTAACAAGGATCGTCGTAACGATTGAATATATCGTTGTGAGGGTTGTATCGGCTGACTATATTGTTACGATTCATCATTTACCGCCGCGCGTTACCTCTACCGTGTTGCGATACCGAAGGTGTCCAGGTTAGCAATCCAAGTGATTCAAAAAAAAAGTTGGAAAGTGGCGGGAATAAAAAATGGTAACCGAAAGCCGCAAGGAAAAACATGTCATTTTCTTTTTTGTTGCAGGCATGCTGTCAAATAACAAAGGAAGCTCTGCAACTTTCCCGTCTTGGAATAGGATAGCTGAACAAAACGCGTACTCTGTGCTACCGCCGCGAGGTAACCTATCACTGGCGTTAGCGTATTTTGTGCCAGTATAATAACACTCTTTTCTTTCTTCGTTGTGAGGTTGCTGAACTCTGGAACGAAAGAAGGTTGTTACGCCGTCTTTAAAGCAAGGAGCAGTTATCCAATGAGAAGAACTCTTTCCCTCGTTAAAGAATGAAGAAGCTCTCCGGAGAAGGAAAATGTGAATGATATTCTGAAGACAATCGGGTGCACGAAGAACATTTATCAAAATTATCGATCGCTCACCGCCTACGGAGACATGCATTTGAGGGAGCAATTCTTATTCAATCTATTTCTTCATTTTCTTCTCTTTTGTTGTATTTGTGTGATGAAATTTTTTTCTGGGGAGGACGTCTAGATTGGGGAGATTTGGTGGGCTCGAAGACTTTTGCTGAGAAGGGAGAGAGCCGAATCGATGACCTTCGGGTGGAAGGAAGAGAGACGAGCTCGAAGACCTTAGGGGTGAAAGGAGAAAGTGATGCGTCCTGTGACGTATCTTAACTTTGTCTAATTTTTATTTTATTTTTTTTGCTGCTTCGTTTATTTTTATGCATTTGTTTTATTTCATGTAACCCTTTTCATTTACGGCTTCTCGAATTGACCGACCGATGAGACCCTTAATAAAAAGGCCCGATAATATAGTAATTAGGACGTTAATGACAAACTTAGGTTATTTTAAGGAAAACATAAATTGAAATTAAATTGGAGCCATTAATTATAAGGAATATTAAATGAACTAGCTTAACATTAAAAGTATGACAAAAATCAGGAGTTATTAGAAAATCTCAAATTTGGACAGCTCAATGAAATTGATCTTATGCCAAAATCATATCCGCAAGATTAGGAAAAGATTTCAATTAGGCAATCACAATTTCATTCCCAAAAGAGGAGTCCCGACCTATTTAACGTTTGGCCCGTACAAAGGAAAAAACAACCTCAGACAAGAGCAGAAAACAAATTTTTCGTTTTCTGCACAGTGCCGGCCAAATACCCAGCCCTCGACACCAGCGCCCGACCTCTTCCTCTCGGCGTGGTTCCCTGCCGCATCAGCATCTTCCACGCGAGTGTCGCCGCCGTCTCCACATCCTCTGTCGCTGGCGCCACCAACTTCCATTCCAACGACGCTCCTTGTCTCCGCGTGCGGGGTGCCGTCGACCACGACATCCGACTCTGGCACCCATCCGGGACAGTGCTTCTACAAAATAGGAGCGCTGCGATCACTCTACTCTCGTTGCCTGACGGGTCTTGGACGGACCGACCTCCTTTGCAAAAACCTTGGGTACCTCCACTCCGATTTACTTAGTTATTTTTATGTGCTCCTGCAAAATAATCTTAGGCTTGCCGTCAAACGTTTAGATATTTTATTACCGTATTTCCATAAATTATTGCGTGTAACTTCGGCTTGTGGACGTATTAATTTCGTAACAGATTCGATTCACAAAACACATGAGAGCTCCACTCGAGCGAGATTTGCGAACATCTTAAAGTTCAGCGCGAAGAGTTTAAATTGCGCAAACATATTTAATTTGGCCGCTCTGTCCGCTTGCTCTTTCAGTTTATCTCTTTTAAAATAAATATAAATATCATTTTGAAAACCAAATTTTATTCGATAAAAAAACAAATTATTTTGCTTAAGAAACTATTTAATCTGACACCCTAATTTTGAATCTACATTAGTTTGGTATCAGAGGTTGTGATTCACTTCTATCGCGAATCACGCGATCCGGTTTTAAAAATTTTTTCAAATAATTTTTTTAAATTTTTTTTTATAATCAATTTTAATTTTTAAAAAAATCATTATCATTTCGCCTTTAAGTTTTAAAATTTAGAAACTTTTATTTTTTCTCCCACTCGGGACCTCTGCAATAAAAAAAAAAATATATATATTTTTGAATATTTGAATATTTTTTTAAGCATATAAAATATTTTGAATTTTTAACAAAATTTTTTTTTTAAAAATTTTGGATGGAAAAGCGGGTTGATCAATTAGAGAACAATGTAGGAGACTTGGGCTGACGCATGAACGATTTGATGAAAACGGTCGAAACTCTCACTGCCAATATGGGTAGGTAGTGTCACATAAGTCATGAACGGGTTGCGCACGTCGGTTAATAAAATCGAAGCAACCTTGCACGTCAACCGCACACCTGCCCCAGTGGTCGAAATCCACCCTGATCATCGACCTCGAGAATTCGCACACCCCGACCCGGAAACACATAACGAACCACGTCACTAACCCCGCTGGGATATGAGAATCAAGCTGGATGTAGGTGACTTCGAAGGGCGAATAGAGCCCAAGAGCTGTTTAGAGTGGTGTGAAAGAATGAATCGTTTTCTGGCTTGGAAGCAATTGCCCCAAGCTAGGCAAGTTGGGTATGCCACGCTTAGACTGAAAGAGTCCACTCTAGTTTGGTGGGGACAGCTAGAGCGAACTAGATTTAATTTAGTCATCCCCCCGATCACTACATGGGTAGAGTTTAAGACGCAACTTTGAAAATGATACGTTCCACCCGACTATGTGTAGACCCTCTATCGTTGGTTCCACAACCTACGTAAGAACAAATTATCGGTAAATGAATATACAAACGAGTTCCTAGTCCTACAGTCTCGCCTCAATCTCCGAGAGAACGATTACATGACCGTTTTCCATTACCTAAACGAGTTACGCTACTCCATCAGAGATCAATTAGAACTCCTTGATTACAAGGACTTAGGAGAGGTGTCGAGTCGCACGCGTAGAGTAGAAGCACTGCAGAAACATACATCTTTGAACAAGTCTACTGATAAGCCCCTCCCGACTCACACTTTCACTCCCGCAAGACCCTCTCGACCAGTAGTGCCCACGAGCACCCCAGCACTCCCTGCCCCTTTCACCAAAGGCAATGGGGTCATAGGCACTAGACCTCAGCCTGGGACATTTAGATGTTTTAAGTAGATGGAGCCGAGTCATAAGTCTTCTGAGTGCTCGCGACGCCACTTCGTTGCCGTCATCGATCCTGAGAGTGGATCAGAACCTGAGTATGAAGTATTTCTTAGTGATTCCCACACTGACCCGACCCCTGAAACTGAGTTAGAGAGAGAGTATGAAGTTGAGGGAGAGCAACCCGACCAGTTAGTATGTGTTCTCCAACATAGTCTCCTAACTTCTAAGACTCCCGCTGACGATGACTGGTTGAGGAACAATATTTTTCATACCACCGCCCGCATATAGGGGCCGTTTTGCTCCATCATTAATAGCGGTAGAACGAAAAATTATGTTTCAACGCATGGTAGATAAGCTGAAGTTGAAAATGCAACCCTTAGGAAAACCCTATAGTCTCTCATGGGTCATTAGTAGCACTACCATACCTATCACGCACCAGTATCTCGTCGAGTTTTCCATAGGTACTACGTATCAGGATGCAGTTCTGTGTCATGTAGCTACTATCGAGGTCTGTCACATCCTATTATGTCGACCTTGGCAGTATGATATGCATGTCATGCACGATGGCCCGAAGAACTCTCACTCCTTCGAGCGCAATGGGCGCAAGATCGTTCTTCTCCCCCAGAAGAATAGCCTTGTTCGTAAAGCCCCAGGGAGGACTTCACCCCCTTCTACCACTGTCTCTGTGATATCCTTCCCCTCTGCTACCATGTTATTGACTGGTTCCCAATTTCAGGAGGAAATGAAGGATAGTGATGTCGTATATATGTTGTCTGGTATCGATTCTGCTCCCATTACTTTCGACATCCCTAGTACGGTGCTTCCGCTAATTGACGAGTTTTCTGAGATTATGTCGGAGGAGTTGCCCAATCAACTACTCCCGATGAGAGATATACAACACTGTATTGACCTCATCCCAGGAGTTAGCTTACCTAATTTATCCCATTATCGCATGAGTCCAAAAGAGCATGAGCTACATAAAAATATGACCGATCTGATTTCGAAGGGTAACGTTAGGTAGAGTATGAGTCCGTGCGCCGTCCCTTCACTTCTAGTTCCTAAGAAAGTGGGACATGACATATGCGTGTTGACAGTCAAGTGATTAATAAAATTACGATCAAATATCGTTCTCCGATTCCCGATTGGATGGCATGCTAGATATGCTTAGAGGATCCCGTGTGTTTTTGAAGATTGACTTAAAAAGTGGGTACCAACAGATTAGAATTCGATCTGGGGATGAATGGAAGACTGCATTTAAGACTAGAGAATGATTATATGAGTGGCCGGTGATGCCTTTTGGGATCTCCAATGCTCCTAACACATTTATGTGAGTGATGAATCAAGTGCTTAGACCTTCTTAGAGTATATCGTTTCTTCTGAGGGCATTAAAGTTGATAGAGAGAAGGTCAAGACGATAGATTCCTGGCCTAACATCTTTTTATCGACGGTATTTCAGAATTTTAGTACATTGATCGCACCTGTGACTGATTGCTTGAAGAAGGATTGTTTGGACTGAAGAGGCCGAACACACATTTTTGTTTGTTAAAGAGAGACTTACGAGTGCACCCGTGTTAGCGGTGCCTGACTTTGATAAAATTTTTGAGGTTGATTGTGTCGCATCTATCATAGACATTGACCCAGTTTTGAGTCAGGAGGGTCGACCCATAACATTCTTTAGTGAGAAGCTGAATGAGACGAAAACTAGATATTCCACTTATGACTTAGAGTTTTACGCCATCGTTCAAGCTCTCCGTCATTGGAGACACTATCTGATTCAGCTCGAGTTTGTGCTGAACACTGATCACGAGGCTTTAAAACATCTGAACTTTCAGAAGGAGATCAAACGTCACGCCAAGTGAGCTGCTTACCTGCAGGAGTTCACTTTCCATTTGAAGCACAAGCCCGGTGTCACGAACCGAGTAGACGACGCACTTAGTTGTCGCACTCATCTGCTAGTTACACTGCAGCCTTGCATCACTGACTTAGATTCACATCGCGACTAATACGCTACCGACCCGTTCTTCCACGACATTTGGATCACACAGCATAGTGGGACTGATTCCACTACACAGTACGTAGTGAGTGAGGGTCCTCTGTTTAGAGATGCCCGCTTTTGCATTTGTGAAGGACAACTCCGGGAGACACTACTTAGGGAGCTCCACTCGTCCGGGTTAGGAGGACATGTAGGTCAATCCAAATTGTTAGATCTCGCCACTACACAATATTATTGGCCCAATATGAAGCACAATGTCGTCGAGTTTGTTAGGCATTGTATGACTTGTTAGCGATATAAAGGGCACACACAAAACACTGGATTATATACCCCCTTACTGATACCTGAGGGACCATGGGACAACATCTCAATGGACTTCGTGGTAGGACTTCCTCACACTCAGAGGAAAGTCGACTCTATTTTTGTAGTCATAGACCGTTTTTCAAAAATGACACATTTTTTTCCGTGTAGAAAACCTCTAGTGCTGTACATGTCGCTGAACTTTTTTTTAAAGAAATTGTTAGACTGCACGATATTCCTAGGTCGATCACTTCTGATAGATACTCATTTTATGGGATAGTTTTGGAAAACACTGTGGGCCCGACTAGGTACCAAACTCGAATTTAGCAACGCATATCACCCTCAGATCGATGGGTAGATTGAGGTCGTTAATAGGAGTTTGTGGGACCTTCTTAGGTGTTTGACTGGGGAGAATCCAAAACAATGAGATCTTATACTGTCACAAGTTTAATTTACATTCAATAATTCTACTAATTGCGCCACAGCTAAATCTCCTTTCAAGATTGTTTATGGATTCCCTATACTGCATCTACTTGATCGCCACTCCCTCCCAAGTCATGAACGTATTTCCTTTGATGCGCAAGCCCATGTTGATTATTTAAAGAAATTGTATAAATTTATTACTAATAAATTGCGAGTGATTTCTGAAAAATATAAATCCATGGCCGATCGTCATCGCCGGGAGTTATACTTTTCAGAAGAAGATTGAGTTTTTACTTATATCAGGATGCAGAGATTCACTCCGGGTACATACCATAAGTTACAATAGAGGAAGTTTGGTCCTTTCCAAGTCCGGAAGCGCATCGATGAGAATGCATATCTCTTAGATTTGCCCGCTGAATTCGGTACTTCGCCGATATTTAACGTGACAGATCTGACGCCTTTCTATGGAGATCCACCTAGTTCCAGCCCGAGTCCACCGACGACAGCTCCAGAGATCCCACCAGACTTTGCTCCAGTGCAGACACCCATCACTGAGGAGATAGACCAGGTTCTGGATGTACGAGAGTTTCGCACTCGCCACGGTACATACTAGCGTTATTTGATCTCATGACGAGGACGAGAAATCACAGATAGTTCTTGGATTACCACTGACGAGTTACGACGCCGACGTCCAAATCTCTCCATCGCCAGTCTTTGCGAATCCTCATCGGGGACGAGCTCTTCCAACCCCAGGGGAATTGATGCGCCCTGTGACGCATCTTAAATTCGTCTAATTTTTATTTTATTTTGTTTGCTGCTTCGTTTATTTTTATGCACTTGTTTTATTTCATGTAACCCTTTTCATTTACGGCTCCTCGAATTGATCGACCGATGATACTCTTAATAAAAAGGTCCGGTAATATAGTAGTTAGGACGTTAACGACAAGCTTAAGTTATTTTAAGGAAAACACAAATTGAAATTAAATTGGAGCCATTAATTATAAGAAACATTAAATGAACTAGCTTGACATTAAAAGTATGGCCAAAATCAGGCGTTAATAGAAAATCTCAAATTTGGACGGATCAATGAAATTGATCTTATATCAAAATCATATCAGCAAGATTAGAAAAAGATTTCAATTAGGCAATAACAATTTCATTCCCAAAAGAGGAGTCCCGACCTATTTAACATTTGGCCCGTACAAAGGAAAAAAACAACCCTGACAAGAGCAGAAAACAAATTTTTCATTTTCTGCACAGTGCCAGCCAAATACCCAGCCCTCGACACCAGCATCCGACCTCTTCCTCTCATCCTGGTTCCCTCCCGCATCGACATCTTCCACGTGCGTGTCGCCGCCATCTCCACATCCTCTGTCGCTGACGCCACCAACTTCCATTTCGGTGCCGCTCCTTGTCTCCGCGTGCGGGGTGCCATCGACCGCGACATTCGACTCTGGCACCCATCCGGGATAGTGCTGCTACAAAATAGGAGCGCTGCGACCACTCTACTCCCGCTGCCTGACGGGTCTTGGACGGACCGACCTCCTTTGCGTAAACCTTGTGTACCTCCGCTTCGATTTACTTAGTTATTTTTGTGGCTCCTGCAAAATAATCCTAAGCTTGTCGTAAACGTTCAAATATTATATTACCGTATTTCCATAAATTGTTGCGTGTAACTTCGGCTTGTGGACGTATTAATTTCGTAACAAATTCGATTCACAAAACGCGTGAGAGCTCCACTCGAGCGAGATTAGCGAACATCTAAAGTTCAGCGCGAAGAGTTTGAGTTGCGCAAACATATTTGATTTGGCCGCTCGGCCCGCTTGCTCTTTCAATTTATATAAATATCATTTTGAAAATCAAATTTTATTCGATAACAAAACAAATTATTTTGCTTAAGAAACTATTTAATTCGAGACCCTAATTTTGAATCTACATCAGAGAGCCGACTCAAAGATCTTTCAGGGGAAATGGAGAGTGCCAATCGGTCCTCAGGGGGAGGTTTGGTATAGAAAACTCAAGAGTATTTTAATCATGGTTTTCGATCTTCGATGTCATGGAGATCTAATTTTGTAATAGTGTATATTTCTAATATAATCCATGAAATCATGCTTTACCATTCTGATTTACTATTACATCTCCTCACTGCTGCATCTCTGAAGTGCAAATTGGGTGTGTGCTAGAACGATACTCTGTAGTTAAGAAATACGATTTCTGTGGATATCATAGCACTAGAGCCCAGAAAGCAACTTGTGCATATAGTTTTTAAAATACTTTTAAACAACCGTATTTTCCCACCATCTAAGGTTGACCACTAGATCCAACAAGTGGTATCAGATGGAGGTTTCTTCGAAAAAAGATTAAAACCCTGAAGTAGATGACCCACTATAATCATGCATTTCCTAAGAGACAAGGAGTGAGTAGATCCCACTGTTTATGGGGAATGATTAGTAATTGGAGGATGTGTATGAATATTTATCTGATGACACAGAGATGGACGTATGGGCCATGAGAGAATCAAAGTACACTGTACCCACTGTCACGGTGACAGACCAAATGCTAAAAAAATTGCCAGATAAATGGGATGATGCGGATAAGTTGAGATGCACAAATAATGCTAAAACCATAAACTCCTTTCCGTGCTCTAGATAAAACCGAGTTTAATAGAATTTATAACTATAAAACAACGTATGATATTTGGTGTTTATTGGAACTAACGCATGAAGGTACCTCATAGGTAAATGAGTCGAAGCCTTTCCGACTTGAATCAGAATATGAACAGTTCTGAATGGAGATCGATGATGAGGTGGACAGTATGTACACTCGTTTCACGAAGATCGTCAATGACTCAAGATATTTCAGAAAGTCATACACCAATGGAGAATTAATGAGGAAGATCCTGCGATCCCTCCCTCTGCGGTTCAATCTGAAGGTGACTGCTATTGCTGAATCCCACGACATCAGTGCCCTGAAGATAGCCTCATTGGGAATCTAAAGACCCATGAGTTAGAGCTAAAAGTTCAAGCTGAAGAATATCCCAGGGAGCAAAAGATGCAAGCTCTCGCACTGAAGGCGACAAAGGAAAAGGAGGTGATCGAGGAAACTGATGATGAAGAGAGCTTGTACGTACAATGGTTCAAAAAATTTATGAGGAATCCTAAGAGGCGAGATAAATTTTGAAGATTCATGAACAATAGTGGTGAAGAATAATGGTGTCGGAACAAGCCATCAAAGGTGGTAAATAGTAATGATGAAAAATCCACTCCGAAGTGTTTCCATTGTCACAAGCTTGGGCACATCAAGAGAGTGTCCTAAGTATATGAAAGAAGAAAAAGAAAAGAAGAGTCGGAGCAAAGGAAAGAAGAATGTATTGAAGGAGTCAATATAGGACAACACTTCATCTGACGAGTCAAGCAGCCCCAGCTGATGTAGTGCGGAAGAGACAAATTTGTGGCTCATGGTGAAGCATCAAAACGAGTTAAACTCTGAAGCCAGTGTCCATAGCTACACCGTGTTAACCCCTCCTACTTACGAAGAGCTGTATTATCTATATGAAAACATGTGCGATAAGCTAGATGAGTTAATAGATGAGAATAGCTTTATAAAGTCCAAAAACAAGCAATTGAAAATGGACTTGAAAAACAGAAACAAAAAACTCACTAAATGTGGCAAGGAGAAAGTGGATTGCCAAGAGGGCTCTCACTCGGTGGTTATAATTAATAAACTAAAAGAAAGCCTCTCCTAGACTTCCTCTAAAATTGAAACTCTTACTAAAGAATGGAAGGCTCTGCAGAACAGGCTACAGACTTCTCTTGGACACATTGTGGATGAGAAGAAAAAATTCTCGAACCGATGTGTGATACTTGTCACAAAAAACACCTCATTGAAGTCCAGAATTCCTGAACTGTGCCATTCAAAAATTTGGAATAGGCCAAAAATCTTTGGATATGCTGCTGTGTGCTCAGTGTTAGGGATCTGGAAAATTCGGGCTGGGATATAGTAACGCAAAGTTACCGCCAAGTGCTAGTACTAGCACTGGCGGTACCTACTCTCTAGCAAACAGTAAAAATAAAAAATATGAAAATTAAAAATAAATTTGCCTATTCTGGAAGGTCATCTCCGTCTTCCAGCATGAGCCCATTGCGAACGAAAAAGGTCGCATTCACCACTTAAACTAAATGTGCCAAATGCGACAAGTTTGGACACACTTTTGACTGATCTTTGAAGAAAGGTTCTAAGAAAGAGATGCAAGCCTGGATACCGAAGTATTCTACCTGTACTATGAGTGGAACAACTTGGGTAACCAGATATTTACCCTCATCTTCTTTTTAGGTCTGTTGTTAGGCTAAGGACTATGGGAACTTGTGGTACTTGGACTCCGGGTGTTTTAAGCACATGACATGAGATGAAGAAAAGTTCATTAGCCTGGAGAAGAAGTAAAGAGACACGATGACCTTTGGGGACAACAACATGTGAAGAATTTTGGGTGTCGGCATCATACGTAACATGCAGTTTTCTATTTCCAATGCACTTTATGTAGATTGTTTAAAGCATAATTTAATTTCATTAGCCAATCATGCGATAATGACTTGAATATTTTGTTTGAAACCACTACAAATATGTGCAAAATTATTGATGCTAAAATGAACACCGTGTTTCTCAGTACACCCAGAAAGCACAATGTTTATGCCATCAAGTTTGATGATTTATCTTCCTCGAATTTGAAATGCTTAGTAGCTAAAAATGAGGAGCTAGAACTTTGACATATGAGACTCGATCATTCTGGGAGCAAACTCATAGTCATACTATCAAAAGAAAAGCTAATCTGTGGTCTTCCACATCTAAAGCTAGTTTGACTTCTCTGTGATCCATGCCAAACGGGCAAGGTCACAAAATCATCTCTTAAAAGCAAACACGACATTACTACTTCTAGATCATTAGAACTGATTTCTATGGATCTTTTTGGTCCAATTAGTACATGTAGTCTGAGAGGTAAACGTTATACTTTTGTATTAATAGATGATATTCACGATTTTTTTGGATGATTTTTCTAGCTGCTAAACCTGATGTTTTTTATTAGTTCACCTTTTGAACACCAAGAATCATTTATGAAAATTTGATGAGAAATCTAACCTAGACATATTTTTAGGATATTCTTCCACGAGTCGTGCCTATAGAGTCTCCAATAAACGGACCTTGGTTGTAGAAGAATCGATACATGTGCACTTTAATGAAAATACTCAAAACTCTAGATCGAATGACGCCGATGATGATGATGCAAATCCACTAGGTGAGGAGAGTGTTAAGAGAGAGGATGTAGAAGATGAATTAGATCATGATGAATGATATATGCCTCCAAGCACCTTAAATTTTACAAAACAACTCCCATGAGAATTAGTGATTGACGAGCCTTCTCATGGGGTAACAACTCATTCAACATTGCACAAATCATTTTCAAATTTATGTTTCATTTCCAAAATTGAGCCCAAGAACATTTCTGAAGCACTAAACGATGAGTCTTGATTTATGACAATGAATGAGGAATTAAATCAGTTTGAGTGAAATAAAGTATGGACATTAGTAGGGGTGCAAATTTGGCCTGGGCCCAGTTGCCCGACCCGAGTTCTCCCTAGTCTGTGCCCGGTTAGGCCCGGGTCTAGGTAGGCCTGGACCAGGCCTAAGAGGGCTCAAAAGACCCTTTGATTTAAGCAGGGCCTGGCCTAGTGCCCGGCCCGGGCCAGGCCCAGCCCGCCCAGGCCTTAGGCCCGATTCTTGTAACATATAAATGCTGTTATATGATGGGCATTGAGCCCAACAATAATTAATTGTCGAACAATTTTGCCCAACATTTAATAAATGCTAGCCGCCTAGCACGTTTGCTGCTACGATAGCAAACATGGAAGCAACAGCTGCCCTTTTTGATAGCTAGCTGCTGCTTTTGGGGGCCTGTTTAGGCCCGATTTTATGGGCTCAACATGCTCCTTATGTTGTAAGGGCCCGGTCCTGTCCTGAGCCCGATTTAAGCAAGGTCCGACCTGGGCTGGGTAGCAAAAAAGCTCGGGCCCGACGGTTCTGGGCCCGACGGGTCTGGGCTCGACAGGCCTTATTTGCACCCCTGGACATTAGTGGAGCGCCCTAGTAACCATCCGATGATAGGCTTAAAATGGATTTATAAAAATAACTTGATGGTAAGTTTAAGATAACGAGAAATTAGTCAAAGTTGGTTGCTCAAGGATACTCGCAAATTGAAGGAGTAGACTTTGAGGAGTCTTTTGCATCGGTAGCACGACTTGAGTCCATTATGATGTTTCTAGCATTTTCTAGTTTTAAGGGAATAAATTTATATCAAATGCACGTCAAGAGTGCATTTCTGAATGGATATATTAGAAAGAGGTGTATGTTGAGCAACTGCCCGAGTTTAAGAATGGGGAACATCCAAAACATGTATTTAAATTAGTAAAAACCTTGTACGGTTTGAAGCAAACACCTCGTACATGGTACGATAGACTAACAACGTTTCTTTTGAAACATGGATTTAGGATTGGTAGTGTGGATACTACATTATTTGTGAGACATAGTGATTCTGATTTGATTATTTTGCAAATTTATGTTGATGATATTATCTTTGGTGCCACTAATGAACTCATGTGTAATAAAATTATAGAAGTGATGCAAAATGAGTTTGAAATGAGTCTACTATGAGAATTGATATATTTCTTAGGATTTCAGATTTCTCAAATACTAGATGGAATTTTTATAAGTCAATCGAAATATGTAAAAGATATGTTTAAGCGTTTTGGTTTTGAGAATTTGAAACAAGTTAAGACTCCAATGAGTGCATCATTTAAATTAGGAAAAGATGAAAGTGACTTTTCAGTGGACCAAACGGTATATCGAGGTATGATTGGATCACTTATGTATCATAGTGCGCCTGGACCCAATATCATGTTTGCGGTGTGCTTTTGTGCTAGATATCAAATTAATCCTAAAAAGTCACATTTTAAAGATGTTAACATATTTTTAGGTATCTTATAGACACCCAAAATCTTGGTCTGTGATATCCACATACCGACACATTTAAGCTCCATGGATATTTCGACTCAGATTACTTCGGTTGTTCACTTTATCGTAAAAGTACAAGTGACACTTGCCACTTCTTAGGCCCGACACTAGTTTCATGGTCGAGCAAGAAATAAAATTCTGTTTTCCTCTCCACGGCCGAGTCCGAATATATTGCCTTAGAAAGTTGTTGCACATAAGCACTTTGGATGTCACAAACGTTAGAAGACTTTGGTCTTTCATTTAAAAATATTTAACTTAGGTGTGACAACAAGAGTGTCATAGATTTAACGAACGATTCGGTACATCACTCTCGCTCAAAACACGTTGATGTATGTCATCACTTTATTCGAGATCATATTAAGAAGAAGAACATGACAGTGAGTTTCATTGACACAGACGATCAACTTGCAGACATTTTGCCAAACCCCCTCTTGATGCATGATTCTCTATGGTTCGCTTAGAATTGAGGGTTTTGGATCTCTTGGCCAAATAATTTAATCCACATTTTTTTTCATATTTTCTGAGTTTTTTGCTGCATTAGTTTGTGCTTATCTCGACAAACCATATTCCTGAAAAATTGGGAGCGAAAAGTGACGAAAACGGGGCCATTTTCTCGAAAAATCGACTCGCTGTTTAATACAACCTGGCGTTAGCTTACCGCCGAGGGTAGTAGAACTTCATGATAACCCTTGATTTTTCATCTGATCCTCTTATCTTTGACTTTACTGTTTCTATGTTTTTTTTTTTCTTTCTTTACAGTTCATGATTTAAAAAAATTGAAAATCACATAAAAATTTTAAAATCATAAAATTTCAAAAACATGTTCTTGCTTTGTTTCTCTTCCTGTTTGTTTTTTTAAAATTTTAAAATAACATTTTTGATAAAATCACTAAATAAATGAGAAAGGGTGCATACATGACATGAATTTGAAGGCTAAGGAGTACATACCATGTCAGATTTAGAAGTGCTTATCATTATTTACATTGTATCTCTTTGTCATGTTGTGTCCCGATCTATTAGTATTTTACTACTGAGTGTTACATGATATGTATTGTATGTTTTATATGCCTCTAGGTATGTGTGAGGATTTAGGCTAAACAATGATATCTCACGTACCACACATCTTTAGAGAGTGCACTCAAGTAGTAATTTCAAACTTACATGTTGTAACTACTAACTCGTGATATTGTCCATAACACGCCATGCATGATTTGATAAATCAATATCACATAGTTCTTTTTCATATATAGGGCCTAGAACTTTGGGCCAAAATTATATTGCTGAGGTTTTTGTGAATAAGTTAAAGTGTATCTATCTATGTGGGTAGATTTTGATATATTCGGGAACCTGGTTCAAATAACATTTATAAAAACAATTGTGAGCAAAATAATACAAATTATATGCTTTCAATATATTTGACAAGCTTATCCTCCAAGCACTACTCAATCTTTTTGATAAGCCTCAATGAGCTTTGTGAGGTTGAACACCTTGGTTATTTGAATCTGTTCGATCTTGTGCGAAAACCAGAAACATAAGTTTGCCATAGTTCTTGTCTTTAATGTGTGTAGATTGAAACGTGACACGAAATATCACTTCATTACTCTAGCGTTAGTGTGTATATATATATATATATTAAGATATAACATGTATTAATGATTAATTTTACTTGATGCTATTTTCTTTTGATGCTACACTTACACATGTCATTGTTTGGTCTAACACTTCCATGCACAAGAATTGGACTAAAACTATATTACACGTCTTGAGCACAAATGTTTGAGTACATGATTGCTTTTCATGACTTACACAATGTTATTTTGTAATAACTCTATAAATCACATGACATTGTATGTGTACAACCCCGTGTCCGCCGGAGGATCTTAGACCCCTCGACCCGCTCCTTTAGGCGGGCCAGCCTCGACCCGCTCCTTTAGGCGGGCCAGCCTCGACCCGCTCCTTTAGGCGGGCCAGCCTCGACCCGCTCCTTTAGGCGGGCCAGCCTCGACCCGCTCCTTTAGGCGGGCCAGCCTCGACCCGCTCCTTTAGGCGGGCCAGCCTCGACCCGCTCCTTTAGGCGGGCCAGCCCCGACCCGCGTTTCTCGGTTATCAGGTCGGGACGGACTGCGCATAGCCGGTCAGGACAACGGGATTAGGCTGTTGGCAGACCATCCCCAGGGGTCTTTCAGTAATTTCAAGCCATCAGAGGTTAGTTATTGGCAGGCCATCTTCTAAAAACTATAAATAGGACCCAAGGGGTACCTCAGAGCACACTTACTTGTCTCCCAGTCTTTTAGTGTTCTCTGAGATACCTTAGCCCGACCTTTTTGGCTAAGGAGGGGAAGCGCTCTGAGATCTTCCGGGTTTGTGGAGGGACCTCCGCGCCGGGCCCTTGGTCTAGTCCTCTGTTCTTTCCTTCTCTTCGGTGGCTTTTCTTGCAGGAACGAAGTAGGTGTGCGACCACCCCTTCCCCAAGGGTGAACTCCACAGAGACCGATCTTTCGGTTTCAACATTTTGGTGCGGTGAGCGTGGAGAGTGGTCAGCTCAGAAAACCTTCTGCAGGATCAATGACTGGAGGAGAAGGGCAGGGCTCGGACAGGACCGACTCGCCACCCCCACCCCCTCTCGCCATCGCAGGAATGTTTGAGGAATTTAGACAGGAAATGCTCGGCGTGGTCAGGCTCGCACTCGGCATGTGGGCCAAAAGTACGACCCCGACAATCCCGGTTCTCGCGGACCCGGCACTCGGCGAGGCGGCTCCCGCCCGGCGAGCCGGGAAGGAAGTGGTCGATGAGGGCCGAGGTGCCGAGCTCCCAGGGCGAGTGCTCTTCCCAGGCTCGGGGAGCGGCAGTCGATTCGGCGAGCTAGGGGCGCGAGACCCTCCAACCCGCCCGGCAGGTGGAGGCAGCCCTTTCAGCGAATTGGTCTCTTCCGCGCCAGTCCCGGATGGGTTCAGGGAGCCCGAGGTGTCCTATTACACCGGAAGGGGAGATCCGGTCCAACACGTCCAGTGGTTCGAGGACGTGGTCTCCATCCGGCAAATGTCGGACGGGTTCAAGTGCCGACTCTTCGCTATCACTCTCAGAGAGAAGGCGAGGGAGTGGTTCCATCAGCTACCGTCCAACTCCATCCACTGCTTCGAGGATCTCCGCCGGGGGTTCGTGCTGAGATTCACTACCTCTAAGAGGAGGAAGAGGGAGTCGAATTCTCTGTTCCGTGTCAAACAAGAGGCGAATGAGACCCTGGGAAGCTATGTTGACCGCTTCCAGGAGGAGGTTACCCAGGTTCAGGAGACGCCGGGCCATACCCTGATGATGGCCTTCACACTGGGACTGCATCAGGGTTTCTTTCGCATGGAGTTGAAAAGGGTTCCCCCCCTCTCCTATGAAGAGTTAATGGAAAGGGCGGCGAGAGAAGTCGACGGAGAGGCGTCGAATCCAGAGTTTGCCCAGAAGCTAGCCAGATGGGCTACGGAAGAGGAGAGGCCAAAGGGAGGTAGAGGCCAGGAGGAGAGGAGAGCCGAGCCCCGACAGAGGGACGGGCAACATCAGCAGCAACAGCAGCAGCCCAGGTGGGGGCGCCAAGAGCCGAATCACCGGCTAGGATGGAGGCCAGAGTGGCAGGAGCAGAGGGCGAGGAGAGGGTTCTACGGAGGGGACCGTCGCCAGGGAGGCCAGGGTCAGTTCTACCCTCCCGGAGGAAGGCAAGGCCGAAGGCCACCTCTCCTCGACCAAGAAGAGGCTATGGCCATAGCCATGGGGGAGAGAAGAAGGCCGGCGAGAAGGAGGAGAAGAGAAGTCAGGGTGGAGATGCCGTACTGCGATTTCCACCAGGAAGAAGGGCACTCCACCATCACGTGCCCAGAGTTCCTCGAGATGAGAGGAAACAGGGAGCAGCAGCGCCAGCAAGATCACCAGGGAGTGCGGATCGAAGAAGTCCTGCCTCGGAAGGAGGAGGACAGATGCGAAGATCGGGCTGATGTGGGGTCCCGGGGAGGGATCGGAGCGATCCACGGGGGGGCGGGGGTCGAGGCCTCCCGCAAGGCGAGCCTCCACACCATGTACCGCAGGAGCGTTGGCTCCACATCCCAAACCCCGCCCCCAGAAGAGAGAATCACATTCTCCATCCAGGACATGCCAGGTCACGAAGACCCCTTCTGCGATGCGCTGGTCATTCAGACAGCCATCGAAGATTTCACCGTCTCCCGGATCCTCATCGACAACGGGAGTTCGGTCAACGTCATCTTTAAGAGGGCGTTCGACGCGATGAAGGTGGAGGCCAGGAGGGTGTTGGCCTCGGATGGGCCCCTGTTTGGCTTCTCAGGGGAGAGGAAGGAAGTTGAAGGAGGAGTGGGACTCAATGTTTCCCTGGGGGGGGGGGCAGTCTCGCAACTGCAAGTTCGTCATCGTAGATGCCCCCAGAAGCTACAGCGCCATCTTCGGGAGGCCCCTTATCAGTGCCTTCCGCTGCGTCCCCTCGTCCTTCCACCAATGCCTCAAGTTTAACGTCGAGGGGGTCCAGGTCCGGGTCCGCGGAGATCCCAAAGTGGCGAGAGAATGTTACGTCACGGCAGTGAACTCTATCTCTTGGTTAGAAGGAGCCGAGGAGATGGGACGGAGGATGGAGGGGACGGAGCAGAAGGCTGGCAGAGAAGATATGGAAGTGGAGGAGAGCCGCGCCCAGGAAGAAGTGGTGGAGGAAGTGCAGGGGCCGGCCGAAGCAATGGCCGTAGAGGAAGTCGAGGAAGAAGTCTCCGCCCCCGGAGGAGTTACTGAAGAATGGGGGGAGCAGTCCCGTCTGGAGGCAGCAGAAGAGGTGGTGGAGGTGGAGGTCCTCGCCTTCGGTGGCAGGGTCGAGAAGGTCCGCGTCAGCGGAGGTCTGACTCCGGAGGCTCAAGGCAGGATGCTGGAGTGCATCCAGAAGAACGTGGATATCTTCGCCTGGAGTGCTGCGGAGATGCCGGGGATCGACGCCGACGTGGCCTGCCACCGCCTTAACCTGAACCCGGAAGCTCGCCCCATCCAGCAGAAGAAGAGGGCCACAGCAGACAGGCTGGCCGAGCCGATTCGGGAGGAGGTGGCCAAGCTCCTCAAGGCCGGTTTCATTTCCGAAATCCAATACCCCGGCTGGGTCTCCAATGTTGTAATGGTTAAAAAAGGAGACGGCCGGTGGAGGATGTGTGTCGATTTTTCTTTACTTAATAAAGCATGCCCTAAGGATTGTTATCCCTTGCCTCGGATCGACGCGCTGGTAGATTCAGCCGTTGGTTTTTCTGTAATGAGTTTCCTAGATGCTTTTTCAGGTTACCACCAGATTAGGATGCACCCTCCTGACGTCAAAGATGTCTCTTTCATCACGGGGGATGAGTGTTATTGCTACAAAATGATGCCCTTCGGGCTAAAAAATGCAGGTGCGACCTACCAGAAAATGATGGACAGGATCTTCCGAGAGCAGAAGGGCAGGAACCTAGAGGTGTACGTAGACGATCTCATGGTCAAGAGCCTCAGCATCGACTCTCAACTCCTGGACCTGGAGGAGACTTTCACTACCCTTCAGAAGCATAAAATGAGATTGAACCCCTCGAAGTGCATCTTCGGGGCAAGCAGGGGAAAATTTCTGGGGCATCTCCTCACCCCTGCTGGAGTAGAGCCCAATCCCGACAAGGTAAGGGCAATTCTGGAGTTAGGGTCACCGCGGAATGCAAGAGAAGTGCAGCGGCTGACGGAGAAGTTAGCAGGGTTGAGCAGGTTCCTCTCTCGGGCCGGAGAGAAGTGCTTTCCCTTCTTCAAAACCCTGAGAGGAGGTCGGAAGTTCGAATGGACCCCGGAGTGCGAGGAAGCATTCCAGGCCCTGAAGAGACAGTTGACTCGGGCTCCCCCGCTTCAGGGACCAAAGGAAGGGGAGGACTTATTACTATACTTGGGCGTTGGGACAGAGGCCCTGAGCTCTGTGTTAGTTCGGGAAGAGGGGATGAAGCAACTCCCGATTTACTATGTCAGTAGGGTGCTGAGGAAGGCCGAGCTCCGCTACCCTATTCTGGAGAAGTTGACATTTGCTCTGGTCATCTCGGCCCGGAGGCTCCGGCCTTACTTCCAGGCTCATTCAATCCGGGTAGTGACCGACCACCCCCTCCGTAACATCTTTGGGGGGGTGGAACATTCAGGCAGATTGGCAAAGTGGTCGGTGGAATTGAGCGAGTTCGACGTCTCCTTCGTCCCCCGTCTCTCGATCAAAGCACAAGTTATGGCAGATTTCCTGGCTGAATACGTGATCGAGGTGGCGGAGGAAGAACTCACTCGCCCGGTTCCTTGGAAGATTATGGTGGATGGTGCTTCGGGAAAAAACTCCCTGGGAGTCGGGATCATCCTGGGAAGCCCCCATGGGACAAGAATAGAGCAGACGGTGGTAATACACTTCCCCATCACCAACAACCAGGCGGAGTATGAAGCAGTGATCGCAGGGCTGCGCCTGGCTCGGGAACTGGGGGTGCAGGATGTGGAGGTCCTCACCGATTCCATGGTGGTGGCCTCTCAGATCAACGGGGAGTTTGAGGTCAGAGAGCCTACTCTGCAGCTATACTTAACTAAGGCGAAGGGGATCATCGGCTCGTTCCAGACTTTCTCCATCCGGCACGTGCCCAGAGTGGAGAACGAGCAGGTAGACCAACTGGCAAAACATGGTCCCCGGGCGGGGGGAACTGTCACCGACTTATTTCGGCCCTCCATCGAGGAAGGAGAATTGATGGAGGTGGAGCAACACCCCTCATGGATGGACCCGTTCACGACTTTCCTATCCACGGGGGAATATCCCGAGGGGATGGACCAGAAGAAGCTCAAGTATAAGTCAGCCTATTACCTTGCACGAGACGGTCAGCTGTACAGGAAGACCCTCTCAGGCATGTTGGCTCGTTGCGTGGCCGAGGGAGAGGTGCAGAGAATCTTGGAGGAGGTTCACTCCGGAGAGTGCGGGAGCCATTCTGGGAGTCGGACCTTGGAAGGGAGGATCGTCAGGCAGGGGTACTTCTGGCCAACCTTAGGCCGCGATGCGGCAAAATTCACCAAGGAGTGTCACAAGTGCCAGCTCTTCGCTCCACTCCAGCTGCAGCCGGCCCAACGTCTCAGGAGCATCTCAGCCCCTTGGCCCTTCGCGATCTGGGGAATGGACTTGGTTGGACCCTTCCCCCAAGCCAGCGGACAGAGAAGATTCCTGCTCGTGATGATCGATTATTTCTCCAAGTGGCTGGAACTGAAGGCATTGGCCAAGGTGACCTCCCAAGTCGTGAAGAACTTCGTATGGGGGGAAATCATCTGCCGTCACGGGCTCCCCCAAGCCATCGTCACAGACAACGGACCTCAGTTCGCGAGCGCCGAATTCTTCAGCTTTTGCGAGCAGCTCGGGATTGATCTTAGGTTCGCCTCGATCCATCACCCGAGGAGTAATGGGCAGGTGGAAGCGGCAAACAAGATCATCGTCAACCTCCTCAAAAAGAAAGTGGAAAACTTGAAGGGTAGTTGGGTGGAGCAGCTACCCTCGGTCCTCTGGGCTCTCAGGACCACGCCCAACACGGCCACAGGAGAGACCCCGTTCAAGCTCTCCCACGGATGCGAGGCAGTGCTCCCGATAGAACTTGAAGTCCAAACACCCCGGGTGGCTGAGGCAGGAGAAGGCAGGGAAGAGTGGAGAGTCGGGAATGAGGAGGAGCTGCGACTCTCCCTTGACTTGGTAGAAGAGCTGCGGGACCTCTCTGCCATCAGGCAGGAGGAGGTGAAGAGGAGAATGACCAAATACTTTGACAAGCACGTCAGGATCAAACAATTCGCGGAAGGGGACTTAGTATTGAGAAAGGTGGACGCAGCAGGAAGATCAGCCGCAGTGGGGAAACTTAACCCCAACTGGGAAGGGCCATACATAGTGCAAGAAGTCTTAAAGTCAGGAGGTTATCGCCTTCGAAATGCGGAAGGTGCAACCATGGGTCTCACCTGGAATGGAGACGACCTGAAGCGTTTCTATCCCTGAGTCATGTAACTTTCGCTCTACGAAATAAAAAGTTCTTTTTTGAAATGCTGAGGTTTACATGTTTTCGTATGAGTCGGAGAAGTCTGCCCCGGTTCCCCGAGCAGATCCCGCTGTCAGGCTCCCATCAAGCTGGCAGAGCTGGATGTCACTCGGAGGAGTTTGCCCTGGACCCCGAGCAGATCCCGCTGTCAGGCTCCCATCAAGCTGGCAGGGCTGGATGTCACTCGGAGGAGTTTGCCCCGGACCCCGAGCAGATCCCGCTGTCAGGCTCCCATCAAGCTGGCAGGGCTGGATATCACTCGGAGGAGTTTGCCCCGGACCCCGAGCAGATCCCGCTGTCAGGCTCCCATCAAGCTGGCAGGGCTGGATGTCACTCGGAGGAATTTTCCCGGACCCCGAGCAGATCCCGCTGTCAGGCTCCCATCAAGCTGGCAGGGCTGGATGTCACTCGGAGGAATTTTCCCGGACCCCGAGCAGATCCCGCTGTCAGGCTCCCATCAAGCTGGCAGGGCTGGATGTCACTCGGAGGAGTTTGCCCCGGACCCCGAGCAGATCCCGCTGTCAGGCTCCCATCAAGCTGGCAGGGCTGGATGTCACTCAGAGGAATTTTCCCGGACCCCGAGCAGATCCCGCTGTCAGGCCCCCATCAAGCTGGCAGGGCTGGATGTCACTCGGAGGAGTTTGCCCCGGACCCCGAGCAGATCCCGCTGTCAGGCTCCCATCAAGCTGGCAGGGCTGGATGTCACTCGGAGGAGTTTTTCCCGGACCCCGAGCAGATCCCGCTGTCAGGCCCCCATCAAGCTGGCAGGGCTGGATGTCACTCGGAGGAATTTACCCCGGACCCCGAGCGGATCTCGCTGTCAGGCCCCATCATGCTGACGGAGCCGAATGTCACTCGGGGGAGCCAGTTTAGGCCCCAGCCAGTGCGAGCCCGCGGGCGGTGTTCGACTATCGTCGATCTCTACCTCGGCCGAAGCGCCGTTCAACTATCGTTGAGCTCCGGATAGAGATAGTCGAGCTTCAGTTTGCCTTAATTCCGCTGTCCGCTCGACGCTTTTCCGGAGAAAGAACGCCGAGCTCGGATTTGTTTGAAGTCGTTCGACGCTCTGGCGCCTTTTCGGGAGGAGATCATTGGCCGACCCGCGCGAGCTTTAGCGCAATAGCCCGGCCTACTCGCCCGCTTCGCGGCAAAGAGTATGACAGCGAACCCGGACAGGCGATGCGAGTCACCCATCCGCGTCGCGACTGCCCGACGTTCCTCGCACTCCCAAGTCAAAAATCTCGCTCAAGAGCGACTCTACCACTTCACTCGCGCGCGACGGCAAAGACGCAAAGTAAGCGACTCAAGGCAAAATACAAGAGGCGAACGCGAGAAGCGAATAACGAAGAATGAGCAAAGAAAGCATTCACATTACAGCGAAAGAATGAAAGATTTATCATTACACTTAGGTTTGTCAAAAAGAAAATATTACAAAAACCCCAGACATGGGCCCTCGACGCCGCGACAAAAAGAAAAGGAAAATCAAGTGTGCAAGCCCTCGGCGAGACGAGCCCTAAGCTGTGAGCCCCCTCATATGGGGTGAAAGGGAGACCCACCCGTCTTCGGTATCGGGAGGAACAGCTCCGGTACCACCTCGTCAGCCGAAAGCTTGGCACAACTACTTCTAAGGAGATTGGCCCGCTGCAACGTCTGGAAGGTGTATTTCGCCGCGCTGGCCGCGTTCTTCTGCATCATCACTTCTATATCGTAGTCGCTGTAATGAGTAAGTTGACAGCCGCTTGTGGATGGCGGTGGCGCAGCCGCAGCAGCCTCCAGTGCATCCACCCGCGCCCGTAATGCCTGCTTCTCCTGCTGAAGGGTGACGATTTCAGTGCCCATCCGGCTAGCCGTCGCCGCGTCCTGCGAAAAGGAAGATTATTGAGTCAGATCGCTCTGGGCGAGGAAAGGCCGACGCGAGTTAGCTCGCTTACCGCTCCCCCGAAGTATTGCGCGAGGGCGGCATCAGATGCCCCGGCCCGCTTCCGTAGCTCGTCCGCCTCCTCTTGAGCAAGCTTGCGAGCCGCCTCCTTCTCGTCAATAATTTTTTCGAGGGACGGGATGCTCTTCTCCATCCGAAGGCATCGCCGGCTGACCATGTGGGCCAGCTCAAGGCTGCGAAGCTGGGCTCGTGCGCTTTCGTAGACCAGCACCCGCGTCCCCTCCTCCCCATAGATGGCGGCGTCCTCCCGCCCGTAGACGCCGAAGGAGAGGTTATACGCATCTCCGCGGCTGGTTTCCTGCTCCACCCAACTCGGCAGCGCCGAGGATATGGAGACTCGGTTGATCTCCTTATCCCACTGAAGTAGCGGGACCCCGAGCTCGTCCAAGGGCCCCTCCCCGAATCCGAAGTTGCAGTGTCCCCGGGGGACCAACTTCTTCGCGGGCTGACCCCCTTCTAACGATTGCGATGTGCCCGCCCCCGCATCGGCTGAGCCGATGGCCGGTGCGGCCGAGGGACAAGGCGGAGGAGGATCAACAGACTGTTGACCGACAGGAGCCTTGCCCTTGTCGGGAGTCGGGAGAGGAGCGCCATTCGCCTTTTTGGACTTCTTGGGCGGCGGCAGATCCTGGGTCCGCTCATGACTGGGCGCTTTGAGGTAGCAGGGGCTGATAACTCGCGGTGTGCAGCGGCCGCCGCCTCAGCCCGGGCGAGCTCGCCGGATGCGAGTCGCGCACTCTCGTAGGGAGGACGGAGGGGAATATCGCGCTCGCCTGTAAAAGTGAGGAACTTAAGGTTACTCGAAGAGTGGTTTTGGAAAACAGAAGTAGTCGAGTCGCTTACCTTCGTCAGGCGGGACGGGGGCGAGATCGTCCAGGTTCCTGCGGAGGTATGCCACCTCAAAGTTCTTCCCGGCGAAGAACTCGTACAGTGCCGCCTCGTGACCCCCCAAAGACGGGGGGCGATAGCTCGCCTCGCTGAGCTGAACCGGCGAGAAGGGGACGTTTCCAAAATCCCCCTTGACGAAGACAAATTTCTTTAGCCAATTGTGGCTCTTGTTCACCGTCTCTCGCACCTTCGCCTGGCTGCTGGCGAAGCAGGCGGTCCCGTCCTTATTCGTGCGGAAGGAAAACAGCTTGCGGAAGACCGCGAGGCTGAACTCAATCCTCTCCTCCCGAAGGTAGCAAGCAAACCCAACCGCCACCGCGACGGAGTTAGGGGTCATCTGCCCGGGGACAACCCCGAAGTACTTGAAAATTTGACGGATTTCCGGCCACAGGGGAAGCCGGAGACCCGCCTCGAAGTGGGCAGTAGGAAGCGCGAGCTCGTCCCCGGACAGATCATTTATGCGCTCGCCCGCCTCAGGCCGCCTCGCCTCAAAGCCCGGCGGGACGAATCGACCAAGGGCTTCAAGGAATTCCGCCGCGGTAATGACGGCGGGAGGGAAATCGTGTTCAGAAAAGGCCCAAGCACACTTCCCCCTCCCGTCCGCATCGCCGCTGCCGCCGTCGCCAACCATCTTGCGAAAAGGTTCACTGGGCGAAACGAGGAAAGGTTCTCGCGAGAAGAAGGAAGAATCAGCTTTTAATATGGTAGGTGAAAAGTGGATCGGCTGAGTCTACTTATAGAGTTGAGAAAGGCGGGAAAAACCTTGGTGGCGGGAAAAGTGCGGATAGCAAGATTAACCCCGACGCTTCGACTTCTGAACCCGATCGGGATCCTCGTCGGCTCGCAGGACGCCCACGAGAGGTTCTCGACCGCAAACCTCCCTCGCCCGCTCTCGCGTGGGAGAATGAATGGCGACGCGGGCCCCTCCAAGAACGACGCGCGAGCCTATAGGAGGGGGGCCCGCGGGAAATTGGCCCGCTTTCGGCAGCATAAATGCGGTTAAGGTCTAGGCAGGTCAGCTCCTCGGCATCACGCGAGTAAGAAGACGAGCTGGCGGGGGCAGCTCACTTCGCCCGTATCTCCTGAATAGGGTCATGGACTATTGTTACCTTGAAAGGGTTGGCCAGAACAGTCAGCCGCGGGTCGACGAATATCGTCGACCGTGGATCGACTATCGTCGACCGCAGAACGGCGCGAATCGACTACTGACGACCGCGAGGAGAGCCAGAATATAAAACAGAAGAACACAGTAAGCACATGCCCATGATCGGGCAGGACAGATCCTGAATTATTACAGAAACCATTGTTCTCAAAACAAATGTCTTGCAGACCTAATAGCTTCGACCGGCATCCGAGGCGACCCGGACCCAGCCAGCGGTGGCAAGCACCGACGAGAGCGAGGCAGACGGCTCAATATTGAATCCATTTCCACCTACCCCGTCCTCGCTTGCCGGATTGGGGTGGAACGCGAGGATAGTGATACTCGCGAACCGCCGTCAGCTCTCGCTGGGTCAGGTCGACCTGCTCTGAAATCTGCCTAAGTCGCTCCTCGGCTCGCGTAATATGCGCGTCCGGCGATGTTGCCCCATCCTCGCCAGCAGTACGCCCAGCTCCCCCAAGAGCTGTGAGTCGCTCCTCCATCTCAGCCTTATCTTTCTCTACCCTGTCGAAGATTTCATTCAGCAGCAGCGTGTGTTTCTGAAATAACCGCGTCACTTGCGTCTTCATCTTCGCGGCATCAAGCGGGTCGCCCAGGTAGCCTGCGATGTCGTCCAGCTCGGGGGGAGGCGAGTACCCCTCACTCATTTCCACATCAGAAGAGACCGTGTTATAACCTACAAGGTTAAAGTTAGAGGGAGCCGACGATTGATAAATGGCCTAGAAGCAAAAGAGTTACCAGGCGTCAGCACGACACCCGCATCATTAGCGGGTCGAGAAGAACCCGGCCGACCCTGGAATGCAGGTCCTCCCAGGGCGACGAACGGTTTCCCCAGACCCGGGGGCCTTGGCGACGAGGAAGATGCAGGAGGAGGATGCGTCGGAAGGGAAGGACTGACGGCCCGACTCGTCGCCTTCAGGGGAGATTTCCCTGACCCCTCTTCATCCACTCCGACGTCTTGAAGCGTCTCCTGCCAAAAAGAGAAAGTCAGGAGGAACGTCGGATCGGACAAAGTGATCTCCTATCGAAGGAACAACCTCGGCGTCGCCGGCCGAGCCAGAGGCAGGATCATCATCCGGTCGGGGGCGCCGAACGATCTTTCCTTTTACCGGCTTGAAAGGAGGACCGGACGCTCCCCGCGCTAGCCACGGGGCGGCTTCTAGGGCAGCCTCCCGGGCGCCCTCCCTCGCAGTCGCCAATCGGGCACGCATCTCCTCAGACATAGGCATCTCTCAGCTATGAGCAACGGGAAAATGCCAGGGAAAAGAGGTGGTCTTCCAAAAGCCCGACAGCTTATTTATAGAGCCAGGGTGGGACCCTTCATCAAAGATTCCCTCCAGCTCAGCAGTACTTCCGCCGGACACGTAGGGTTGGATGTTTCTTTCCGAGCTTCTGCGAAGCCCGAAAAGAGCGGGGATTGTGTACAACCCCGTGTCCGCCGGAGGATCTTAGACCCCTCGACCCGCTCCTTTAGGCGGGCCAGCCTCGACCCGCTCCTTTAGGCGGACCAGCCTCGACCCGCTCCTTTAGGCGGGCCAGCCTCGACCCGCTCCTTTAGGCGGGCCAGCCTCGACCCGCTCCTTTAGGCGGGCCAGCCTCGACCCGCTCCTTTAGGCGGGCCAGCCTCGACCCGATCCTTTAGGCGGGCCAGCCTTGACCCGCTCCTTTAGGCGGGCCAGCCCCGACCCGCGTTTCTCGGTTATCAGGTCGGGACGGACTGCGCATAGCCGGTCAGGACAACGGGATTAGGCTGTTGGCAGACCATCCCCAGGGGTCTTTCAGTAATTTCAAGCCATCAGAGGTTAGTTATTGGCAGGCCATCTTCTAAAAACTATAAATAGGACCCAAGGGGTACCTCAGAGCACACTTACTTGTCTCCCAGTCTTTTAGTGTTCTCTGAGATACCTTAGCCCGATCTTTTTAGCTAAGGAGGGGAAGCGCTCTGAGATCTTCCGGGTTTGTGGAGGGACATCCGCGCCTGGCCCTTGGTCTAGTCCTCTGTTCTTTCCTTCTCTTCGGTGGCTTTTCTTGCAGGAACGAAGTAGGTGTGCGACCACCCCTTCCCCAAGGGTGAACTCCACAGAGACCGATCTTTCGGTTTCAACAGTATGCTCAATCTATTGTATTTAGTTTCGTGTATTGTGTCCGGATTCTTATGATTTTTTTTCATAACAAGTAGTGAATCTAGTGCTGTTAATTTGAAGTTGTATTTCTGAAACCTCCGTGCCTTTGAATCATGTCTCTTAAAATTCTCTGATATTGTATTTGGTCACCCCCATTATTTATCATGATTATCTTCATATGTGCATACTCAGTGTTTTACATGCTTTTTCCACTGCATCTCTCCTGATTCTTAACTATTTCGATCATACCCGCCCCTTTTGATAATATCAATGAGGGAGAATAAAAATTTTAAGGGGGAGAACTGGATGTTCATGAGCTAGTCTTCTAGGGAAGATCACATGTAGGGGGAGCACGCATGCACATAGATATGGGGAGCACACTTGTGGGGGGTGTCATTCCACTAGAGCAAGATCACATAAAATGTGTTTAATGCTAATCCCAAGTGATATCTTGATATATAAACCTGTGTATTTTTAAACCTGTGCATTTTACATTGTTTGTAGCTTTTACACTATACCATGTTATATGTTTTTTTGTGTGATTTATATCTCATGAATGAGATTTACTATTATCAAAAGAGCTGTGTTCTACATCTCTCTTGTTTGATAACAACAAATCCCAAGCTTTATTTGAACATACATACTTTGGGTATAGTGTGCAAGTTTGCATGTGTGAAGTCGCGCAAAAACTCAAAGCTCTGTCAGTTACCGTCGGGCGCTAGCTATAACGCCGAGTGCTAGCTCCGTTCCTTCAAGACGACCAGACTTGCCCGAGTCTAAGGAAAATATTGTCATGAATTGGCCTCATAACGTCGTGACTGGCCTTATATCGTCGTGACTGACCTCATGGCGTCATGAAGAAAACATCATCCGTCGTGAAGATTGTGCTATTGCCAAGCACTAGGTCTAACGCCTAGCACTAGCCACACCCGTTAGGAGGACTTAGTGAGAAGCGTATGTATCATTTTGAAGCAAAATTTCATCGTAAAGTTAGCCCAATATCGTCGTGAAGATAGCCTGATGTTGTCGTGAAGACAACATGGTTCATTGTAATGCTAGCGCTAGCATTACCGCCCAGTGGTAACAAGAATCATCGTAACACCAAGGATCATTTATGCTCCGCATCACAAGTTCTATTACATTTTATATGACATCACATGTTCTCCTGCTTGCCATGCTTTTGATTTATTAAGTAAATTATTATTGCAAATTAAAAAAATACTGGAATCATATTATTGCATGTCGAGTTCGCCCATTATCCCCCGCCATTGGACCGTCCCGCATTACCCACTTAATGAAATTACCCAAATCTTTAAATAGCCAACACCCAAATAACTCAATCTCAAAGGTCAAATATTTGTAGTTCAGTGTTCTCTGTTTTAAACCATTGTATGTTGATTAACCTATGAAACAAATACTTATGTTAAACAATAATATATTTATTATCATACCCAAAACCTATAACAACACTCAAAGCCTTTATCCCACTATAGTGGGGTCGGCTATATGGATCCTTTGTCGCCATTGTGCCCTATCTTTGGTGATAATCTCAGTAATGCCTAAGTACATCATGGCCAAATGTCATACCCAAAACCTTAATCCCCAAATATGAAACTATACGCAAATCTCCAATCTTGAATTTTAAATACTAGATGCCAATGATTATGTTTGAAATGTGTAAAGTTCACTTCCAGCTCCATTTGATTTGATAACCAACCTGATCTGTGTACTCTAAATTATCGATCTAATTAAGTTTCTTAGACATTCATTATGCATCTCAATTATCTGGATAATCCCCATTCCCTTGCATTTTACAAACAACAGATTGGGTTCAGGATAAATCCAAGTAGTTATGCTGAATGAATGAATCATTGCCCTTTTCTAATCCTAGTGGACTCTCTTACTGCGGTTTAAGAAGTCGTGGCTGTTAGATATTAAAGAAGAGCATGATCAAGTATTCCACTTGGAATATTGATTTAGCAATACTACTCATATGCTTTTGCCGTCTGTAAAAACATGTAGGGAACTGAAGGAAGAGAAATATGCTGCACGCAGGGCAATAACGCCGGTACTTCAGGCCGAGGAAGACGAAAGGCAAGCTCCCGACCTTTTTATAATTGAATTTATTTTCTCGTGTTGCTATTACCGTTATGCATTGTTGTTAAGTTACAGATTTGTTAAAGAATGGAAGAAGTATTTGGAAGAGGAGGCAAGAATAATGAAAGATGTCCCGGGATGGAAGGTTGGCGAGAGCGTGTATAATTCCGGTAGGTGGGTTCCACCTGCGACTGGAGAGCTTCGACCTGAAGTCTGGTGAGGGAATTTGTTCTCAGCTCAACCTTGTTGACTATACTCGTGTTATGAATTCGCTCGACATTCAAAGAACCCTGCTCTAGATACTCTTCATAGGAGACCCCGACGGTTGGTTTTTCTGTTCACGAAGTTTGTGATATTTATTTCCTCTAAAACATTGCAAGAGTTGACCAGGCTATCTATGATTTTTGTTTTACGCGGTGATGATATTCTACCGTTATTTTTAGGTTTATTATTTTGATTTGTCTCATATCTCGATTTTTTTAAAGGGTTGCAAAACAACATGGGACATTTTTGGAAGAGCTCGTAAACTTCAACCGCTTTTCCTACTTCATTTCCCCCAAATGATCCTCATCTCTATTGAAACTGAAGGGTTTTTATGTTCTTTCATAGGTTAATTATTCTTCTACATTCACATAACCCTTACCCAAGTTTTGTCTATTTTAGTTCACTAGAATTATGGACCACAGAATTGGAAAAGAGCAATGTTAGGGGTAGATCATTTTTGACTGTGCAAATTATTATTATGTGTAGATCTAGAAAATTGAAGTGCAAGCTCTAATGTTATGTGCGGAAATAATGATATTACATAGTCCAATTAGTAATTTTATCTTTCACTATGTATGTTTCACATATAACTTTAACAAAACATGTCAATTAATACAAAAATAATTTACATCAAACTTCTCGCTAGAACTTGTTGAAGGTTTCCTGTATTTTCGTTGTGCATTTGATTCCATTGAAATCCAACAATGTCAACCTACCAAGGCAGATTGGCAGAACTATGAGGTAGATTTGGACCCGTATTGTCCTGAGATGCTTATGACCGTTAGTGCACACTAAAGATTAAGTGTAAGCTCGCAGTAACCAACATTGTTGATGCAGAATAAATGCATCCAACCTAGGTTGTAGGTGAGGTCAGAGACTTCGGGAGCAAAATATAATCTTTGAAGCGTGTTCCAGTCTATCCTTTTTGCTCTCCAAAAATCACTTGTTGTGCAGGAGAAAATGTGTCTTTGACAATGTGTCTTGTATGAAATATTGGGCTCCATGGTATCACTAGGAGGATCTTGAAGTGAAAACTTTTGAGATATGGATAGCTGTAGAAGGTTTGTAAATTGGTTGGTGAACATTAATTGTATGGCGCAAAAATTTTTGAAGACTCGACAAAGAATAAATGATAATGATAATTAGAGAATCTCGAGAAAAGAATGAAGATAACAAATACAAAATAAAATGATTTATAAATAATAAATATTTATTTTATTTTTATATATATTAAAGAAAATAATTGTGAATAACATGAACACAACGTTCGGATGGGAATTATGTTGAAATATGATGAACTTATGATATATCTTTTTTTTCTTTAAACCCGTCTTGTTCTTGGCATAATTTCTATAAGAATGACACAAAACATTGACTAGTGGAAAAGTTATCTCAAGATAGTTTTCTAAGAATTTGGAAGAAATCAATAGAGAAATAAAAAATTTCAAAACATTTTTGAACAAGAAAATTGAGAAAAATGATAAGAATTTAAGAGATATTTGATAATTAATACCCTAGGAATTAATTCCTGAAGAGGAGAGTGAGAATTCGTAAAAATCGAGTAAAATGGCGGAGATTTAGCTATGAAATGATGGAGAATTACTGGTTTTGGGAAGATGAACAACAAATTTGGGGAAGAAACTACTTGTAGAGAACTATAGGAGACATGGTGAATCGTGAATTAAAAAAAATGATAAAGGCTCTATTTGGTGCAGCGTATGCTGATGAATAATCTCTATTTTAAACGCAAATGTATTTTACAGCTATTTATTTGTGCAGCTTATAGAAAATCACTTATTTTAGAATTGATGATATGTTGATTTTTCATAAACTATTCATGTCCAGCTTACGGCTTCTCATAAGCGCTTAACTCTTAAAAAAAATCATATGCGTGATTTTGTTACTTGGATGTGATTTTTTTGTCCTGACGTGATTTTTTCACTCGGGCGTGAGTTTTTCGCTCGAGCGTTAATTTCTCGTCCGCGAGAGAATTTCGCACCCGAGCGTGAATTTTTAGACTGATCGAAATTTTTTCGCGAGGGCACGGTTTTTTCGACTGGGCGCGTTTTTTTCGAGTGCGAGCGAATCTTTTCGCCGGGCGTAATTTTTTCGCTCGGGCGCGAATTTTTTGCCCGGGCGTGTCTTTTCGCCCGGGAGCGAATTTTTTCGCCCAGGCGCAATTTTTTCGCCATGGCGTGTTTTTTTCGTGCGGGAGTGTTTTTCGCCCTGGCGCGATATTTTTGGCACGTGCGGGATTTTTTCGCTCGGGCGCGATTTTTTAGCTCTGTCCCGTTTTTCACCCCGACGCGATTTTTTCTCCCGGGCTCGATTTTTTCGGCCGAGCGCGATTTTTTCGCCCGAGAGCGATTTTTCTGCCAGGGCACGTTTTTTCCGCCAGTGCGCGAACTTTTCGTCCGGATGCGAACTTTTCGCCCTGACACGGTTTTTTCGCCCGAGCGTGATTTTTTCGCCCGGGCGCGATTTTTTCCAACGGGCGCGATTTTTTCCCCGGACGCGATTTTTTCCCCGGACGCGATTTTTTCGCCCAGACGCGATTTTTTCAACCGAGTGTGATTTTTTCCGCCGGGCGTGATTTTTTTGCCCGGGCGCGATTTTTTCTTCCGGTCGCGTTTTTTTCTTGCAGACTTTTTTTTTCGCCCGGACTTGTTTTTTTCTCGCAGGCGAAAAATCGCACCCGGACAAAAAAATTGTGTCGGCGCAAAAATTGCGGCGGGGAGAAAAAATTGCGGCGGGGGGCGAAAAACGCGCCCGGGAGAAAAAAAGAGCTCGGTTTAAAAAATCGCGCTCGGTTGAAAAAATCAAGTCGGGGCGAAAAAAGGCGCCCGGGCGAAAAAAACGCGCCCGGGAGAAAAACGGGCCATGACGAAAAAATGGGTCAGGGAGAAAAAATGCGCTCGGGCGAAAAAAATTACGCCAGAGCGAAAAAATGTGCCCTTGCGAAAAAATGCAACCGTGCAAAAAAAGCGCGCCCAGACGAAAAAACGTGTTCGGGCAAACAAATCGCGGTCTGACAAAAAAAATCTCGTCCGGGCGAAAAAAACGCCTCGAGCGAAAAGAACCGCACGGGCGAAAAAATCCGCGACCGGGCAAAAAAACGCGTCCGGGCGAAACAATTCCGCCCGGGCGAAAAAAAATCACGCCCGGTGAAAAAAACCGCTCAGGCGAAAAAATTCGAGCTCGGGCAAAAAAATCGCGACCGGGCAAAAAAACAAGCTTGAGCGAAAATATCACGCACGGGCAAAAATATCACGCACGGGCGAAAAAAACGCGTCCAAACGAACGAACCCTTATGAATGAATGAAATTTTAAATAAACACTTATGAACAAATTATCCAAACAGTCGACTGCTTATTCATTATTGCTTTTATAAAATCTTTATGCAAACATTAATTTTCAATTAGCAGCTTATTCATCATCATAAGTTGTCCCAAACAGAACCAAAAACGTCGCTACACACAGATGTGTCGATCAGGCGTGTCACATATAAGACTGTTCCCGCGCTTCTGCACGTCTACTGGAGTTCAACCATGTCATTTCCATGCTACACAACCAATGGCACACTTACGTGTGTCACATGTGCGTGTCACCTGGGTGAATACCCTTATGTCCTCAAATTGATGTCAATTTCGGATATTGGCTCCATAATAGTAAAATGAATGATAATTTATGATTTATGGGTTGTAAATTCAAATTTTATCACCGGAAATCTCAATCAATTTCCCCTTCCATACAAATTAAGGCTGTGTTTGACCTAGCTTATGATGGCTTATTTGATTGGACGAGGTTGGACAAAATTGTCATTGTCATACCAAAATTTTATGCCTCAAACTAGTTTCTTTTTTGGTAATGGTAATAACATTTGTCATACCAAATATACAATTACAATTTTGTCCAACCTCATCAGAGCAAATAAGCCGCGATAAGCTGGCCCAAACGCAGCCTAAATGTTTCCCAAATATGTTCTCTCCAAAATACAACTTAACTCTATTTCCATTGTCTTTGAATGTTACATTAATATGGTGAAATAATTCAATCGTTTTGTACGAAAAGTCTGTTTTCACTGTATAAGGCTCAAACTATGGAGAGCACAATTTTCTTTGGAAGTCACAAACTAAAATTACACAGCAGAACTTGATCTCCGGGATTAATTATGTTATTGACCTGTAAATGGCGGTAATGATATTTCTTAACTCGCTCTTTAAAAAATTAAATTTTTTTAGATATTTCATATCGCATATTTTCATATGCAATATGATGCCGTTCATCGGGTTCGTTAATTTGCAGATTGCACTTCTCTCCCAGAAGTTGTATATCCAGATTCATAATTTTAATTACCCAGTAAGCCTTGTATTCAGGTTTAAGGGATAAATGACAAGTTTTTCCATAAATAAGGTGATACAGCATTAAACAAATCAATATTTTATATGCAATTTGATAAGCCCACAAGGCATCATCTAATTTCTTAGACCACTCCTTGCGATTTGATTTTACCGATTTTCAAGTATGAGCTTAAGTTCTCTATCAGATACTTCAACTTAGACTCCGTTTGGGGGGACTTATTTTCACAGGTCAAGCGGTTACAACAGCATGAACCGGACCTTAATTATGATTTGGTTCATGCGGTCGTAACCGCTTGACCGGTGAAAATAAGTCCTTCCAAACGAAGCCTTAGACCGCTAGTTTCTAGGTGATATGGAGTGACAATTCGATGGGAGATGCCATATTAAATTGGGAGATGCCATATTTCTTTAGAACACGTTCAAATGTGAGTTGCAGAAGTGCGTTTTCCTATCACTAATTAGTACCTTTGGAATTCCAGAGTGAGTAAATAATTTCCGCTGAAATGTTACTATAAACATATTGTCATTTGTAGGCAATGCCTAGACTTCTAACCACTTTGAAACATAGTCAATTGCCACTAAGATATATTTATTTTCGAACATAGTGAAAAGGCCCATAAAATCTATCCCCAAACATCAAAAATTTCTAAGAACAATATATAATTTTGTGGTATCACATTGGATTTGATATATTTCCTACCTTTTGATTGTTATTGCAACTTTGAATGAAATAATGGGCATCCCTAAATAGATGAGACCAGTAAAACCCCATTTTAAGCACCTTCCGGGCCATTTGGTTAGCACTGTGGTGCCCGCCAATTGGTATGGCATGGAAGTGATAAATGATGTTCCATTCTTCTTCGATCATTAGATAATAGAATCAGCACAAACAGAGTAAATAAAAATATTTCTGAAAGTGTTAAGTTGGTTTTGAACTTTTAAAGACACATGTTTCACTATCCCCACCTACCGGTCGCTAATGCAGACTTTTCTCTAAGCCGCCCACGTGCTTTGAATGAGCACATGCGAGGAAGCTTCTTGGAAAGAGGCCAAAACATGTGAAATGACTCTATAAAAGGGGATGATGACAAACTTTGAAGATCACACCACAAGCCAAACCAAAGAGAGGTAAGACCTTGAGTAGGAGAGCGACAATGCACGATTGAAGACGACGGCGGGCGTCGACATTCGATTGCGGGCTGCATCGGAAACAAAGAGCGAAAGATTGCAGGTAGCAACAAGACATCAGATTCGCGGGCTGCGACAAGGTGCGCGGTGCTCGATGGTTGCATGCTCGTAGGCGGTGGTGGTTGCACACTAGTGGTGATGTTGGCGGGCCGTACCTTCGCGGCAAGGTCAAGTCTCACTTGGATCTCTTCTCGGTGGTGGCGGCGGCGGTGGTTGGTTGCTGACGATGACGAAGATTCGTTCGGATACGAATCTTGTGCGTCCATTTTACGAATTGCTGTCAAGTTTATATTACTCCTGTGGATTTTCGTAGTCCGAGTATAATTTTGATTTCCATCTCTTCATTTTGAGTACTTACTAATTTTACTGTGCTAATAAATTTGTGCAAAGTACGTATTTTCTTGTGGCTCTGTATTTAGTTGTTTCTGGGGATTGCGCTTCCGTGATTGGAAATCCCAACAAGTGGTATCAAAGCTAGGTTCTGTAGGCAACTGATTGGACATTTAAGGAAAGATTTGTCTGCGGTGATGAACGACTAGGTTCTCTTCCCATCCTTTCAAATCCAACCTTAAATTAATCGGGTCTTCCAGTCATACCGGAGGACAACTATGGCAGAGATGAATGCAACTTTGGTTTGGTACTCAGTGGTGAAGTTCGATGGTTGCAGAAATTTTAGTCTGTGGCAAATTTGCGTCAAAGATATGCTAGTTGAGCAGGGGATGATGCGTGTTTTGCGGGGACGAGAAAAATTGACCACTGAAGTGAAGGATGAGGAGTAGATTGACTTGAATGAGCGTGCCACTAGTGTCATCAAGATGTGTGTTAACGACAAGGTGTTCTTTAACATTGGCATCAAGGAGACTGCAATCAAGTTTTGGGAGAAACTTGAGAGATTGTATCTGACCAAGTCGTTAACCATAAGGTTGTTGTTAAAACAACGATTGTATGACTGAAGATGCAGGAGGGTGTCTACCTGCAAGAACACTTTAATGTGTTCAACAGACTTATAAACCAAATTCATGTGGTTGGTGCGAACGTGGAGGAAGAAGATAAGACCCTATTACTTTTTTACCTCACTCCCTCAATCTTTTAAACACATGGTGATCATGCTCCTGTATGGGAAGGATACAGTGGGGCGGGAGGTCACATCGGCTTTACTGTCTAGTCAGATGCTGAAGGACCCCACTCCTGGGGGTGAGCATATTTTGGCGGCAGATGGACGGGGGAGAGCATTTCATAGGGGATTGAGGGGTGCACTAGCTAGGTCAGCGCCGAAGAAGGGAGTTGTTTCCTACCACTGTAAACAGAGTGGTCACATCAGGAGAAATTTCCCGCAGCGTGCGTAGAGTTCTGGAGATGTCCTGGATGCGGGTGTGGTGACGCTAGATCTGAGAGTGAAGAGTGATGGTCTCTATACAATCATTGAGAGTCATGATGACTCTGACTGCGGATGGATATTAGATTTTGGTGCATCGCAATACACATGCTCGGATGCGTCGATGTTTAGTTCATTGGAGGTAACAACTGGGTTGGTCTATTTTGGCGATGAATCAGGTTGTGAGGTTAAGGGTACATGGACGGTGGACATACAGATGTATGATGGGGTGGTGCACATGCTTGAGAGGGTACATCTGATGCTCAAGTTGCGTAAGAATCTGATATCGTTGAGTAGTTTGAACTCGGGTGGCTGCAGTTTTGTGGCAAGAAAAGGAGTTCTGACGGTGACACGCGGATGTATTGTGCTCATGAAGGCTGTGCAATTCAGTAGTCTATACCGACTGATAGGGACCACAGTGCAAGGTCGTATGCCCATGATTTATGCGGGTGACATGGTGGATGGTCGAGGTGGTGTAGTTGATCGCTCTTCTATGGCTCAGGTTCGACGAGTCATTTTTTGCGATCCCTGTGTGCCAACATCCCATAGGTGAATCAGGGAGGAGATGAAGTTCGACTTGCAACAAGTCGGCTGAAAGCTCATGCATGAGGTGGTACTTTATTCAGATTGGTGCCTTATGAAGACATTGCTTTGTGTAGATGCTTTGTGCAAAATGTGGTATTTGAAATTCAAACAAAGGTGGTGATTGCTAAGTTGGTTTTGAACTTTCAAAGCCACATGTTCCACAATCTCGACCTACCGGCCGCCAATGCGGACTTTTCTCGAAGTCGCCTATGTGCTTTGAATGAGCACATGCGAGGAAGCTTCTTGGAAATAGGCCAAGACATGCGAAATGACTCTATAAAAGGGGAGAATGACAATCTATGAAGATCACACCACAAGCCAAACCAAAGTGAGGTAAAGTCTTGAGGAGGAGAGCGACAATGCATGACCGAAGGTGACGATGGGTGTCGACATCCGATTGCGGGCTGTATCAACAACATAGATCAAAAGCGTGCGGGTAGCTGCAAGGCATCAGATTCGCGGGCTGCGGCAAGGTGCGCGGTGCTCGATGGTTGCATGCTCGTAGGAGGTGGTGGTTGTACACAAATGGTGATATTGACGGGCTGCACCTTCACGCCAAGGTCAAGTCTCACTTGGATCTCTTCTCGGTGGTGGCAGTGGCGGTGGTTGGTTATTTGACGACGACGAATGTTCGTTCTGGTACGAATCTTTTGCGTCCGTTTTACGGATTGTTGTCAAGTTTATATTACTCCTATGGATTTTCGTAATCCGAGTTCTTCTGCATTATTATTTCGGATTTGTATCTCTTAATTTTGAGTACTTACTAATTTTATTGTGCTAGTAAAATTGTGCAAAATACGTATTTTCTTGTTACTTTGTATTTAATTATTCCTGAGGATTGTGCTTCCGTGACCGAAAATTCCAACATGAAGTAGTATTTTAAATCAGAATAAAAAGCTTTTATTAATTTACTTAAGTTCGGGGGAAGAAGTTTGGCAACCAAATAATTAGCAAAATATGCAAGCAGAGGGAGTAATGTACCTTAGAAATGTTACTGGCAACAACAAAATATTCATCCGGGAAAATATTAGATATTTTAGACACATTTAGTTCTTCGAGCAAGGGGTTCTCTAGACAGGGTAAGTGATCAACAACTAGATTTTTGGCTCCCCTCTTGTCTCGGATCTCAAGGTCAAATTCTTGGAGCAAAAAGACCCATCAAATAAGTCAAGTTTTAGCTCCAATCTTTATTAGGAGAGAGCTCAAAGCAGAATGATCTGTGTTGCGGCCAAACTCGGCGCTCCGGTCGATCCGGACTAACTTGGACCGCCTTAGCTCGCGGAGCGGTCGAGCGCGCACACAGTCAGTTGAAGAGGGGAAATGAACACAAAGAGTTTTGACGTGGAAAACCCTTCAACCGGGTGAAAAACCACGTGACCGGTTCTGTGCCGGTCAAAATCCACTAGATCGGAGTGATTACAGTATGTTGGGTGAATCGGGGCGACATGCCGCTCCCGTTACAATCTTGAGGAGAGAGAGAGGGTGTATGCAACCGTTGGTGGGCAACAGGCTGCCTCGCCAACGGGACTTGGGCGGTGGAATGCGTGGGATGCTTTAGGCGCGCGCGCTCAGAGGCGGCGCGTATCCAAGGGTTGTCCCCGCCTCCCTTGCTCGTCTTTCTCTGTCCCTGGAGTGCTTCCTTTGCGATTGAGCGCTGGTGGGGTGCCAATAGCCGATGACGGGGCCGATGGCCTACGACGAGTGCTGATAGCCGCTGGCGGGTGCTGATAGCCGTTGGGGGCCGCTGGAGGTCACGGGCGGCTGCCGGTGGTTGGCGGCGAGAGGCGGCCGCTGGTTGTTGGCGACGAGGGGTGGCCGCCGGCGGGGAAGAACGAGAGAGCTCCCACCCGAGGAAGAAGAAGGGGGGAACCGTAGGAGAAGAAGATGATCAAATGGAGAGCCCCTGGGGTCCTTTTATAGGCTCCAGGGAGAAGTTACGGCGGGCCCCACCACTAACATAGTGGGTTAGTGGGTGGTTTTGCTCCGATCGGACGGCCGGTGGGTCCTCTCCCTCAATCGGACGGCGTGGAGGCCACCCCGAGGTGGGGCCGCCCGGATGATGCCGCCGGCGAGGAGGCGGCCGGCCATGGCGACGGCCGGCCACGGCCTCGGCCGGCCATGGCCGAGGCCGGCCATGGCCGCCGCCGGCCATGGCCGAGGCCGGCCATGGCCGCCGCCGGCCATGGCCGAGGCCGGCCATGGCCGAGGCCGGCCATGGCCGAGGCCGGCCATGGCCGAGGCGGCCATGGCCGCGCCGGCCCTGGCCGCGGCCGGCCCTGGCCGCGGCCGGCCCTGGCCGCGGCCGGCCCTGGCCGCGGCCGGCCCTGGCCGCGGCCGGCCCTGGCCGCGGCCGGCCCTGGCCGCGGCCGGCCCTGGCCGCGGCCGGCCCTGGCCGCGGCCGGCCCTGGCCGCGGCCGGTGTCACAGCCCGGCCGGCCATGGCCGCGGCCGGCCATGGCCGCGGCCGGCCATGGCCGCGGCCGGCCATGGCCGCGGCCGGCCATGGACGCGGCCGGCCATGGCCGCGGCGGCCATGGACGCGGCCGGCCATGGTCGTGGCCGGCCGGAGGGGAACCGCCGGTGGCGGTTCCTTCCGCGGAAGGTGGGAGAAGATGGGGGCCTACCCCCATGATCTCCATGAGAGATCATGGGGGTAAGGTGGGCCCTCCCATGATCTCCATTGGTGGGGATCATGGGGATCTCTTCATCTTTATAAATTAAGGTGAAACCCATCAATTGCCCCCCAAATCTCTTTCAGTTGGGAGAGAAGCGAACACAGGGAGAGATTTCTTACTCTGGTCGCGGTGGTGGTCGCCGGCGTAGAATCTGGGATGGCGGCGTCGGCGTGCGGCTCTAAGGTACGGTGGTGCGCGCTAGTTTGGTGAACGAGTGTCAGGCGAGTATGCGCGGAGGCCGGCAAGGTGCAGGAGCCGATTGCGTGCCCCCAATGTGGGGAAAGGGCCGAGCGCGCGTAAGCGTGCCGCGCGCGTAAGGGCTGCGCATGTGAGTGGGATATGCGCCCAACTCACGTGCGCAGGCCGCGCGTGCTGGCCGCGGGTACGCTGGCCGTGCGTGCGCAGGCTGCCCGCACACGTGCGGCGGAGGCCGTCTCGTGCGCGGGCGTGTCGTGCGCGCGCTGGCCGCGCGGCGCTGGCCGCACACGCGCAGGCTGCCCGCACACGTGCGCGCGGGCTGTGCGCGCGCTGGCCGTGCAGGCCGCGCACGTGCGCGCGCAGGCTGTGCGCGCACTGGCCGCGCGCGCGCTGGCCGCGCGTGCTGGCTGTGTAGGTGAGGCTGTGCGCGCGCGCCGGTTGTGCGCGCGCGCAGGCGGTGCTTGCGCGCAGGTTGTGCGCACGCACAGGCCGCATTTGCGCGCATGTCGTGCGCGCGTGCAGGTTGTGCGCGTATGGTTTACGTGCGTGTGCGTAGTTGCGTGATTTTACCACTTTGAGGTGACTGATTTTTTGCGGAGTGTAGGTACCAAAGCGTTCTGCTGGACCCATGCGTCTACGCTCCTCTTTGACCGAAGATGGTGTGGCTTTTTGGAGAACAAAGTACGGACTTCCTTCTGACTTGGAAGTGAGGATCCCTCGTCCCGAGGAGCGGGTCCAAAATCCTCCCCGTGGTTGGCTGACTGTTTGCGAAGTGTCGCTCAGATCCGGTTTCCGTCTGCCTCCCTGCGATGAGGTGGTGGAGATTCTGAAGTTTTGTGGAGTTCCTATCTCCCAGTTTGCTCCAACCGGGGTTGCTCACATCATGGGCTTGGTCGCTTTTTTCCGGGAGCATGGGGGCTCTCTTTCCCTAGATCAGTTCCGGGATTGGTGCGATGTGCGCTTTGATGGTGGTGAGAGGATCGAGGTGCGCAGCAACAAGGTTTGGCTGGAGTTTGAGTCCCGTAAGGATCGTCGCCACGGTAATACTTTGTTTGGATATGTGAAGAATTCCTGGGATCTTTCCGAGTTGTGGAATGCGCTCCCTGACCGTTGTCGTCGTGTGAAAGGGAGGGAGCGAGACTTTTCCCCTGTGTTGGGATTTTCCGAGCCTCGTGAGTTGGCTAATCGTCTCTTCAATATATATGCGTTTGTCGAGGAGAAGCGATTGTTGGGATGTGGTATTTCTGTTGGCACGGGACGGGTGGTGTCGTCTTCTCAGGGAGGGGGCCGCAAGAGAAAAGCGGTGATGGCCCCCGTTAGTGATGTTGACATTGTGGTGGTAGCTTCTGATGATTCAGTCCCAGAGACGCAATTACCTGTTTCCTCGGCTCCACGGGCGCTTGTTAGCGCAGCGGTTCCCCGGATGTCTTCCTCTTTGAAGGCGATGAGTGACGCGGTAAGTTGGTGACTTACTGCTTCTTCCTTCCTGTTTTATTTTTTAAGCGGCTAATTGCGTGTTTTCTTTTTGCAGATTGAGGCTCAGGCACAGATTGCGGTTACCTGGAACGATCATTACGTGAGCCTGAAGGATGGATATCTCGCTTTGCAGGAGAAGCTTCGACTGTCGATGGGCTCGCTCTCTTCTCTCAAGGAAGAACATGACCGGGACATCGCGCAGTACCATCGAGTTGGGTCAGAGCTGAAGTCTGAGCTAGAAGATGTGCGTGCCTCTTTGGACGTGGAGAAAGCCATGGTGGAGAGGACTGCCCAGATGTTGAAGTATGCGAAAGAGGAAACGTCTGGCTTGGGGACCCAGTTGCACGCGGCGCGGGAAGAGGTTTCAGGTCTTGAAGTTCAGCTTCAGGCGGCGAAAGCGCAGGTGGAGATGTTATCTTCTGATGATCATACCTCCGAGCTGAAGGCGGCGGGGCTTGCGGAGTACTTGGAGTCGCTGGACTATCTTCGTGACCGCAGCCTGATTGCTGAGGAGGTTCGTGATGACATTTGGTCCAAGGAAGTAGAGCCTCAGATGGATGATATACGTCAGTTAGCGCTTCGTCGCGGTGTTTCGAAGGCCTTTCGCTTCATAGGGAAGCATCTTGGGTGTGATACTTCCAGTTTCAGTTTTGCAGACGTTTCAGGTGATGAGCGCTCTGGCTCAGATTCTGATGATGAGTAGCTGTAGTGTTGATCTGCTGTTGTATGTCTCGTCATTTATTTGTAGTCATTTGCTTTTGTTATAGCTTTTGAGGTTGTCGCCGTTAGGGTCCAATTCATTGCTTTCTATGATAGCTTTACTTGTATGTCGTTGTCGTGTGTTTTGCACAGATGCATTTTGTCACGAGATGGTTGTTGGTGGGAGTTGATTTTTGTCTTGGTGTATTGGTGTGGGGCTGACCCATGGCTTAGTGCGCGGGCCTGGCTGGCGGCCTAGTTTGTATGAGGGATGCTCACGGTTTCTTCGTGAGGGGCAGGCTCCCACGGTGTTGCGTGGAACAGGTCCACGGCTTTTCGCGCGAGACGGGCTCGCGGCTTCTTCGTGAGGGGGGCAGGCCCCCACGGTGTTGCGTGAAACAGGTCCACGGCTTTTCGCACGAGACGGGCTCGCGGCTTCTTCGTGAGGGGGGCAGGCCCCCACGGTGTTGCGTGAAACAGGTCCACGGATTTTCGCGCGAGACGGGCTCGTGGCTTCTTCGTGAGGGGGGCAGGCCCCCACGGTGTTGCGTGAAACAGGTCCACGGCTTTTCACGCGAGACGGGCTTGTGGCTTCTTCGTGAGGGGGGCAGGCCCCCACGGTGTTGCGCGAAACAGGTCCATGACTTTTCGCGCGAGACGGGCTCGCAGCTTCTTCGTGAGGGGGGCAGGCCCCCACGGTGTTGTGTGAAACAGGTCCACGACTTTTCGCGCGAGACGGGCTCGCAGCTTCTTCGTGAGGGGGGCAGGCCCCCACGGTGTTGCGTGAAACAGGTCCACGGCTTTTCGCGCGAGACGGGCTCGCGGCTTCTTCGTGAGGGTGGCAGGCCCCCACGGTGTTGCGTGAAACAGGTCCACGGCTTTTCGCGCGAGACGGACTCGCGGCTTCTTCGTGAGTGGGGCAAGTCCCCACGGTGTTGCGTGGAACTGGGGAGACCCTAAATCTAGTTTGAATATAGGATATTTGCGGAAAGCAAAATGCAATACTTTGAATGAATAATAGTCTGCACGAGTTCGGGCTCGCGACTTACATAAATCACGTAGTCTTGAATTAAAGACGGCGGCATAAAAAAGTCATAACGTCTCACTGGTAAAAGCGGCGTAAGTTCTGCGCGTTCCACGTGTGGGGGAGGATTTTTCCTTCGACGTTCCGTAACTTGTACGTGCCTGGCTTCACCATGGCGGTAACAACGAATGGTCCTTCCCATGTTGGAGATAGCTTGTCGCCTTGTGCTCCCTTTCCGGCGGCTTCCAAAGTGCGAAGGACTAGGTCTCCGACATTGATCGGGCGGGCCTTTACTTGGCGGTTGTAGTAGCGGGCTGTGCGTTGTTGGTAGGCGGCGGCGCGGAGAGCGGCTTTTTCTCGTACTTCGAAGATCAGGTCGAGGTTGTCGCAGAGCGCCTCGTTGTTGGTCTGGGGATCAAAGTTGGATGTCTGAGAACTAGGGACGCCAATGTCGACTGGGATAATAGCCTCCGTTCCATAGCAGAGATTATACGGGGTTTCTCCTGTAGGCGTCCTTTCTGTAGTGCGATACGCCCATAACACATTAGGAAGAGCGTCCACCCATTGCCCCCCAGCATCTTCCAGTCGTGTCTTTAGTCCCTTTAGGATAGTACGGTTGGTTACTTCAATTTGCCCATTGGATTGGGGATGTGATACTGCTGTGTGTCGCAATACTATCTTTAAGTTTTCACACAACTTGGTAAAGGATTTTCCAGTGAATTGGGTGCCGTTGTCAGTGATGATGATTGCCGGTATGCCGAAGCGACAGACGATATTCTTCCAGACGAACTGTTAGGCATTCTCTTCGGTTATCTTGGCCAGTGGTTCCGCTTCGACCCACTTGGTGAAATAATCGATTGCCATAATGATGAATTTCCTCTGACCAGAAGCTAGTGGCAAAGGCCCGAGGAGATCTATCCCCCTGAAAGTGAAGGGATAGATACTACTCTAGAGGGGGGGGGGGTGAATAGAGTTATCAAATTTTGCACTAGACAAAACTTAATAGTCTACCCAACTCCCTTGGAGTGAAATGCGGAATGAAAAGATTATAGATATAGAAAAAACCCTAAAACCTAACACAAGTGTTGAGCACAAACTCAAGCTAACTGTAATTACAGTTAAGGCTTGGAAATCCTAATCAGCAACTAGCAAACCTAGTTATATCTAATCACAGCCACAATGCAAGTAATTAAATAAGGCAATCCAGACGACACAAGGAATTTAAGTGGTTCCCCAAACAACTTGGGTACGTCCACTCTTCTACCAACAAGGTAGGAATCCACTACAGGTTTTTGATCAGGTGCCCTGCCACCACAAGATCTGCTTCAGGTAGATCTAGAAACCCTTTAGACTTTTGATCAGGTGTCTAAAAAACCAAACACAGGGTTTTTGATCAGGTGCCCTGCCACCAAGGATACTTTTGAAGGGAGTAATAACCCTGTACAGGAGGGGGAAAGAAGGTTAAAAAATCTTCTCTATTTTACAATAGATTTGAGAAGCACAAAGACTTGCACTGAGCTAGAAAGCTCAAAAGAATCAAGGCTCCCCCTGGTTCAAAGAATGTCCAGGTGAAGTCTTGCTTCAGTGCAGAAAACACTTCAAAAAGTTCTGAAGGAAAAACTACAAGAAGATATAAAAAATAAAATAGAAATCTTCTAGCAGCTATCTTCTTCTTCTTCTTCAAAAGAACTCTGAGTCTGAACTTCCTAGAAGCAGGAGAACTCAGGTTGAAGAAGAGCAGAAGAGATTACACTTCTCAGTTGAATGAAGATTGCTGAGAGCAGTTAAAACTTGGTCTTGATGAAAGCTTGAATGCTAATTGAATAACTCTTAGAATAACTGGTTAGCTAGCTGAAATCCTTCTCCAAAGGATTCCTTTTATATCAGCAACAAGCAACGACTCTTTTCAATTTGAACTGTTTGTCTTCTTCTGAAACTTGAAACCTGGGCTGCAAATATCACAAAGACAAACAAACTCTGCAGCAAAACATTCTTTAAAAGGGATAAACCTTTTCAAGGAAGCTGCAGGAAGCAATCTGATAATAAATGTACTAAATAAAATCACATCCGAGACAAACTCTTTATAGCAGAAGGAAGACTTTTCAGTCTAACGGCTATAAAGGACTGACAGCAGATAAAGTAAAATACAATGTCAACTAATAAGACAAACAACTTTATCTGAAAAGATTTGACTCAGGCAAAAGGGATGGAGCAGATATTGCCTGGAAATATTATCACAAAACAACTGAAATAAAATGCCAGATAACATATTAATTTATTAAATAGAATAAATAAATACAAAATAAAAAGGCAAACAGAAAACGTCGAACGACCCTCGGAGATCGTCGACCAAAGAACGGAGATCGTCGAACTATCGGACAGATAGTCGAACGATCCAGATAGTCGAACTATCAAAGGAGATAGTCGAACTATCACAACAGATAGTCGAACTACCAGAAGATAGTCGAGCTATCAGATAGTCGACCTATCAACAGATAGTCGAACTATCAAAGCAAAACCGATATTCGACCTATCACAGATAGTCGAACTATCAAAGGAGAAACAGATAGTCGATCTATCAACAGATAGTCAAACTATCATATAACAACGGATAGTCGAACTATCAGGACAGATAGTCGAGCTATCAGATAGTCGACCTATCAACAGATAGTCAAACTATCAGCGCAGAACAGATAGTCGAACTATCAACAGATAGTCGAACTATCAAAGAACGACAGATAGTCGAACTATCAACAGATAGTCGAGCTATCAGAAGAACGCAGATAGTCGACCTATCAACAGATAGTCGAGCTATCAGATAGTTGAGCTATCCAAGCAAATAGTCGAACTATCAAACAAACAGATAGTCGAACTATCAACAGATAGTCGAACTATCACAACACACAGATAGTCGAACTATCAACAGATAGTCGAACTATCCAAGCAGACAGAACGTCGAGCAACTGATAGACGATCGTCGAACAGCTAGTCGACGATAGTCGAGCGGCGTTCGACTATAGTCGAACGAAAACACAACTTAACCAAATTCTTATCTGGATAAGCTGGGAACTCTACAGCTAGACACCTAACCTTGACCATAGATAATTCATGGGTCAAGAGACTAAAAAGGCAAGTCTAAACTCAAATCAAGCTAGGGTACCAACAATCTCCCCCTATTTGAGTTAAGTCTCTCAAAAACTAAAACACAGAGCTAGCTATAAAACAAAAAATCAATACAGGAAATAGATAAACAACTAACTGGCAATTAACACTAAGTCAGATAAATAACAGTCAATCAAAATTAAAGATCTACAGAATCAGGTTTGGGATCAGAAGAGCTAGGAACAAAAGATACTTTCCGTAAGGGATCAATGGCTTCTTTCTTAGACATCTTCAAATCTTGCTCACCAATAATCTTCAGTTCTGCAGCCCTTGGAACAACTGCCTCTGGATGCTTTTCCATATATAGAAGGATCAAATACCTCAGGGCTAACCTGGAATTTATCGAGTTCCTTCATTCTGAACTTTGACATTGTAGTAAATCCTGTAGAGTCCTTTCCTTCAGCTTTAGCTTTCTTTATCTGGGTTGATCCAACAAGTTCTAGAAATCGAGCCATCCTGAAATCAGGATCTAACTCTTGGCTTTCATACATATTTTCAGATGATGTATCTATTGGCTTCACAGTTTTAAACTTAACAGATAAATCTAATAAACTTTCAGCGGTATCTTTAACTTCTTGAATAACTAAAGATGGTGGAGGAGCAAACTCAGCAAACTTTTTACTGGATTTTTCAGAGAAAATGGTTCTTTTACCTTTTGCAACATCCTTAGCAACATGAACTGGTATATCAGGAGAAACCTTTCTCTTGGGAGATAGAGGAGGTGAAAAAGTTGGCTTTTGATATACAACCTCCTTTACTTGCTCTTTAACCTCAGTATCATGCCTTTGAGTACCAGTATATGATTTGCCTTGGTGGCTTTGAGAACTTTTCTTGAATGAGGCTGAGAAGGAGCAGATTTTGCAGATGGAGCAGATGGATTAGCAGATAAATTACCAGAGGCTCCTGCACTGGGAGGTGGAGGAGGAGGAACTCTGGGTGTCCATCTGGGAGCAGGACTATCATATCTCTTAGATTTCTTTCTCTCCTTTTGCTGGTTCTTAGAAAACCACATCCAATGCTGGAAGTCTTTCGACTTAGGGTCAATCCCTTTCAATATGTAATAGGGAGTATCATTGTCTCGATTGGGAGGAGGAGGAGCAACAGCTTTCATTTTTCTCATTGCAGCTTTCTTTTTCTTAGCATCCTCAGACATATTTGAATCATCTTCATCCTCAGAATGAGATGAGGGAGGATGATCATATGGATCATAGGCTTCTAATACAGCCTTTTCCTTTTCTTTCAAGGCAGCCTTCTCTTTCTCTTCTTCTATGGCATCCTGTGCCAGAAGAACATCTAGATCCAAACCTGGGGAATCATCCCATAAGGTAGACTTTTCAGTTAAAGTTTCAGGATCCTTTTGTTGAAACTCAGGAACTGTCGTAGGGACCAGTTCAGATAGAGCCTCTACAGCCACTTGGACATCATGGGATGGGCTGATACAGAATCAGGCTCAACAACATCTTGAGCCTCTAGAGCAGGTTCAGTTCTTGCTCTAGGACAACAGCCACTACTTCCATTACATCTGTAGGATTAGGAGTAAAATCTTGCTAAATAACATCTAGACATCCCTTCAAGGTACTCCCATACAATTTCATTAATTGAATAATCTACAAACTGGTCAAGAGACATACCTTCAAGATTTTCTTCAGGATGACCTACCTCCCATAACTCATCTAGAAAGGAAGTGATTATTCTTTCTAGGTATAAAGCAACTAAGGGAGTAGAAGATTCTTCCAAGAAAACTTTTATAACAAATTCAGATAACATTACTGCATCGCAGAGATATTTCTTTTTCAGATGGTAGAGGAGCTGAAACTTTTGCTACAATTTCTGATACTGCAAGTTGAGCTGCTGGAGGGGAGACTGGGAGCTGCTCAGAGACATCTTCATTGAACATCTCCCCCTGCCTGATTTCAGTGGGAACTGAAACCAGGCCCTGGATGAAGAGGGCTTAGCAGAGTTAGAGAGAATTTTGATGGCTTCAGTCAAAGAAGCAATGGAGGAAGCAAGTGGAGCAATTGCCTCTTCAATCATGATTTTGATTGAGGGGGTAATTAACTCCACAATGCTGGAAATAAATTCTGGAGTAATTTCAAAAGGTGGTGAAACTGCAGTGGATGGAGGAGCAGCAGAAATGGTTGATGTGGCAGGATGAATTGTGGTGAGGACTGGAGATCAAGCTGGAGAGTTAACTGGAGAGTTAACTGGAGAATGATGTGGAGAGGGAGGAGGAGTTGGAATGAGAGAATGAACTGGAGAAGACGCCAACAGATCAAAGCTGGGTTGAGAAGTCCCAGCAAGATTAGTTGGGAGAGAAGATGTAGGAGGAGAGGCAGAAAGTCGTACCACAGTTGAAGTTGAAGGAACTTCAACTGCAGTAGACGGCAAAGTTGAAGAAGATGAAGGAATAGATGAGGGAGCTGAGCCAACTTCTTGAGGGTGGGGAGCGACAGAGTCAGTCCTTGTGCTCTCAGATGCAGCTGAGAGCAGCCCCTGCAGGAGCGGGCTTCACGAATGTCCTCTTCTACTTTGAGAACAAGTTGGGATCCATCTTATTGCTGGCATTAATGGTGGTAGCAGCTGAAACTAGCAGATGAGGATATCTTTCCTTCAGAAAAATCCCAATAACCCTGCCTAGGGTAACTTCCTTCTTGTTATTCTTCTTCCTTATCAATTCAAACAGAACACCAGCCCAGTTTATCTTCTTCTTATTAACAATTGCACACATTAGTGCAAACTGTTGTCGGGTGATATTATCATGGGCTGAGTGCTTGCCTAGCAGCACTTTTCCGACAACTTCAGCGAGAAATTTGATCTTGAAGGGAAATTTACCTTGAGCAGCTTCATGGGAATGCCCTCCGCATGTCCCAGCTCAATCAGCATTCTTCCAAACTCTGGAGCATCTTGCTCATAATCTTCTTCGCCATTAGTCAACCCAAATAAATCAGTCAAGACGCGAGAGTCAAAACTACCTCTTCTCCGCCAAGAGATCCTGTCATCGAATCTTCAGTAGAAGATGAAGTAAATGCCCATTCCTTTATCTCTGGATATTTAACTTGATCCTTGTAGACATTAGCCTTTCCAATCCTTGATCTTTGCATAGCTGAAGAATTTCCACGATATCTGATTCACAACAGCTGAAAGCATCAAAATCCACGCTGAAACCAGCGTCAAACTGACTACTGCGAGGAGCGCAGGAGAAATCGCCATCGATTTGTTGGAGAAGGCGCGAGAGGAACAGAGAAGACGAAACGGCAGAGAATCGCAAGACACGGAACAAGCGGGAAGACGGAATGCGAAAGGACGCTCTCCGTCGACGATAAAAGCAAAGATCTTTTAACCTAGGTCGACTATCGGCTTTATATTAGACCGGAGATAGTCGATCTATTTAAAAGATATTGGACACGATGGTCGAACGGTCGTTCGACGATCGGTCCAGAAGCAGAGTAGTCGAGCAATCGTTCGACTATTTCTGGCTTCTCAAAACAACAAGCTGTCGTCATCCAGAGATCGACGATGAGCTCGACCTGTTCGACGATCTTTGAACGCCGGTCGACGACCTTCAAACAGATAAGCTATCATCAACCAGAGGTTGACGATAGGCTTGATCCGTTCGACGATCTTCGAGCATCGTTCGACGATCTTCAAACAAGTTTCAACATTGGCAGATATAGTCACACTTAGTCTCTTCCATTGATCATGCCTAGTTGAACTAAAAAGAACAGATGATTCTGTTCATCTAAAGGCTTGGTGAATATATCACCTCTCTGAAACTCAGTGGATATGAACTCAAGACAAATCTTGTTCTTTTCCACACAATCTCTCAGGAAATGGTGCCGAATCTCAATGTGCTTCGTTCTAGAGTGGTGCACTGGATTTTGTGCAATTTAGATAGCACTGGTACTATCACACATGATTTTGGTGTCTTGTGTGAGTAACCATAATCCATAAGCTGGTTTTGAATCCACAGGATCTGTGAACAACAACTGGCAGCTGCTATATATTCAGCCTCTGCAGTTGAAGTTGAGACAGAAGCCTGCTTCTTACAGAACCAAGAGACCAATCTCTCTCCCAGGAACTGACAAGTTCCTGAGGTGCTCTTCCTGTCAACTCTGCAACCAGCATAATTAGAATCAGAATATCCAATTAATTCAAAATCTGACTCAGTTGGGTACCAAAGTCCTAGATTTGGACATCCCTTCAGGTATCTCAGGATTCTCTTGAGAAGAATCAGATGAGATTCCTTGGGGTTGACCTGGAATCTAGCACAGAGGCATGTAGCAAACATTATATCTGGCCTACTTGCAGTTAGATATAATAGGGAACCAACAATGGCCCTATAATTCTTTTGATCAACTGGCTTGCCGTGATCATCAGAATCAATAACTACATTAGTAGCCATAGGTGTAGGCATTGCTGAAGCATCAGCCATCCCAAATTTCTTTACCAATTCCTTGGCATATTTGGATTGGGAGATGAAGATGCCATCAGTGTCTTGCTTAACTTGGAGACCAAGAAAGTAAGACAGCACACCACCATACTACTCATCTCAAACTTAGAGTGCATCAGGTCAGAGAACCTTTTGCAAAGTTTGGGATCAGCGGAACCAAATATAATATCATCCACATACACTTGAACTAACAGGATTGTGTCCTTGTGGTGCTTGACGAAAAGGGTTATATCAACTACTCCCCTAGTAAAGTTGTGCTCTAACAAGAAACTAGCTAGAGTCTCATACCAGGCTCTGAGTGCTTGTTTTAGTCCATAAAGAGCTTCTGCAACTTGAACACATTTGAGGGTTGAGTTGAAGAAACAAACCCTGGTGGTTGTTCAACAAACACCTCTTCCTTAAGCTCACCATTTAGGAATGCACTTTTGACATCCATCTGAAAGACCTTAAACTTCATGTAGGCTGCATAGGCCAAGAAGATCCTTATTGCTTCTAGCCTTGCAACAGGAGCAAAGGTTTGGTCATAATCTATACCTTCCTCGTGTCTGTAGCCCTGAGCTACAAACCTAGCTTTATTCCTTACAATAATTCCATTTGCATCCAACTTGTTTCTATACACCCACTTGGTGCCTATGATCAGTTGGCCTTTAGGTCTTGGAACCAAAGTCCATACTTTACATCTCTCAAACTGATTGAGTTCCTCTTGCATAGCAATGATCCAGTGGGGATCTAGCTCATCATCTTTAAAGGTGAGGGCTCAATCTGTGAGAGGAAACAAGCATGCATCACATCCTGTCTTAACTGATGTCTTGTTTGCACACCAGCTGATATGTCTCCTATCACTTGAGATGTGGGGTGATCTCTAAGTGTGACAATATCAGCAGGTGGGATGTGATCTTCAGCAACAGTTGGGATTAATTCTCAGGAGGAATTTGATCTACTGTTGGTGGTACAACAACAGCTTCTGTAATGTCTTCATCACTGTCTGATTCAGTGATCTGAAGAGTTGATAGTTGAAGAATTTCTGAGTAGCATCAGGTACCTGCAATGAACTGGATGAAGGAGAAGTTTCCTTCTCCTTGTAAAACATCTGAGACTCATCAAAAGATACATGCACAGATTCTTCAATTTTACAGGATGATTTGTTATAAACCCTATAAGCTTTGCTTACTTTGGGAATATCCAAGCATAATTCCCATCGAAGCTTTTGGTTCAAATTTTCTAAGGTATTCTTTATTGTTATTATGAATGTACACTATACAGCCAAATACTCTAAAATAATTAATTTTAGGTTTCTTTCCTTTAAGCAACTCATAAGGAGTTTTACACTTAATCTTGTGTATCAAACTTCTATTCAAGACATAATTGGCTGTGCTAACAGCTTCTGCCCAATAAGAGAGAGGCATATTAGCATCTGCCAACAATGTACTAGCAGCTTCAATGAGTGTTCGATTTTTCCTTTCAACTACCCCATTTTGTTGGGGAGTTCTAGGAGCTGAGAAGCTATGTTTGATACCTTCTCTCTCACAGAATTCTTGCATGAGAAGAGAGTCAAACTCAGTACCATGATCACTTCTGATCAAGGCCACATGAGTAGAGTACTCAGTCTGCACACATAATAGAAAGTCTGTAAGGGCTTTGAAGTTATCAGCCTTAGTTCTCAAAAAGAAAACCCAACTGAACCTAGAGAAGTCATCTACAATGACTAAGGTGTAATACTTCCCTCCTAACTCTGTACATTTATTGGGCCAAATAGGTCCAAATGTAATAAATACAGGATTCTAGGAGAATCACTTTTATTTACAGATTTAAAAGAGTTTTTGGTTTGCTTGCCTAACTGACAAGCCTGCTAGACTCTCCTTCTTGTAGGGCAAGAAGGTAAACCTCTAACAAGGTTGTGTTTAGATAACCTAGATATATTTTTAAGGTTAACATGACTAAGCCTCTTATGCCACAAAAAATTGTTATTAAGTGTTACTTCATTAAATAGGCAGATTTCAGAGTGAGTTGAGTTAAAATCTACTAAATAAATATTACCTATTCTAATGCCTACTAAAACAACATTATTATTTAAAGTAATATTACAAGAAGAGTTAGAAAATGAAACCTGGTAGCCAGCATCACATAGCTGGCTGACTGAAATCAAATTGTGCTTCAGTCCTATCACATATGCAACTCTCTTGAAAGTAACAGCTCCAATAGTGATTCTGCCATAGCCTTCTGTCTGACCACAGCTTGAATCTCCAAAGATAACCTTGGGCCGAGCTTAGCTTTGAACTTTGACAGATGATTTTTTATTTCCTGTCATATGCTTGGAGCATCCACTATCCAAATACCCACTTATTTTGAGTGATAGGATAAGCCTTCACCTGCAAGAAATTCATTTAGACATTGTGGACCCAAGTAAACCTTGGTCCCTTGTT